>JANHFX010027136.1:0-28906 GCA_027560015.1 Chloroceryle amazona | reverse complement strand
CCCCCCCTTTTTTTTTTCCTCCAAAGAAAACAAGTGTTTTCAAATTCAAGAGAAAAAGAAGATGAGTGACACTATCTCACCCTGAGATGATACAGCACCACTCCTGTGCTGAGGATATCATCATCCATGGCCATTAGATGAGGTAAACTAGAATCTATTGTTACTCCAGCTTTTTCTTTGTTGATGTCCACACTGTATTCTTCCATGATGGCTTTCCTGTCTGTCCACTTGCTTGTCCAGTCTTTGGTCAATTGGTCAATCTTGAAGAATAGGAGAGGAAACAGGTTTAGTTGCTAAGCAGGTTATTTTTTTCTCATACATAAATTTCTTCAGAAAGGTGTTTTTTTCCAGTTACTGGCTGCAAAATTCCTTCACCAGTTGCAATACAGGGGTGTTTCTAATTGCAGCACATTTCTGTAGCAACATAAAAAGCAGATAAAAAATGTACTACCACCTAGTGAAGCAGGTTTAATCTACTGAAGGCTCATTCCCAAAATGTCAGAAAGATAAATGATCATGCTAACTAGTTATTTTGCCTGTCTTTAAGCAAAACTTCAACTTAAGATCTCCAAAACCTTTCAGTCATCACATCTTAGTAATTTGGTGACTGCAGAATAATTTCTTTTGAATAGGCTAAGGGAGTTTAATCTTAGGAGAGGCTCTGAATAATGAATTACTGTGAAATATTGAGACAGCTTTCAAACAAGGAATAGATTGTGCAGACTTAGTGATACACAATGGACAGTATCCCATTAAGGACAGAAGACTTCCATCACAGATTGGTAGAGAGTACCCACGGGCATTAAGGATGGCAGTATCCCTCATATTCAGAGCAAACAGGAAAGGATTAGGACAACAACAATTTCACTGTTGTGTCAAAATTACTGTAGTGCTATCTTCCCTGGCTTCAAATAGATCATACACACCTTCATTTCATTCTGAAGTACCAGCTCAGTCAGATTTCCATCCCTGTCATCACTCCAAGAAGGACTAGAATTCCTCTAGACAAATAACAGCCACCAAGATCTATATGTTAGTTTCATTATTCACAGGCACATTTTTCACTCTCCAGGATTTCAAGAAGATGAACTCAGAACAAGGAAAGACAAAATACAGACATTTGATGTTGCCTTCTGGCATCTAGCCTACATCTCTCTAGCTATGGCATGCAAGTCTTTGTGAAGAACTGGTGAAAGAGTATTAAGAGAGATATTTCCATGTAATTAAATCCCAGACTACAGCTCCCAGTGTCTACCAACAAAACATACTCTCTGTGCCATGGAAAACCAAAATGATATTATCATACCAAAGGAGAAAACCACAAAGAGTGTCAGCCGTGTTGTGAGGGTTCACAGATGTTCGCAACTTCTTTTAGGGCACAGAGTCTGTAGGCTGGTTGAAACCTCCACAATAATATTGAGGTCTACTAGTTCACGTTTTTGGAAAAGAGGGTAGTAACAAGTCTGACAGGGAAATCACATCACTGATTAATATTTTGTTCCATCCTGGTGTTTACATATCCCTTCAAATAAACTATTTTGTGGTATTTCTGGACAACAAAACCATCCAATTCCATGAAAGACAGGCAAAGAAATACTTTCTAATCATCACACAATTGCTTATATTTCAGGATAATCAATATAGTGACAAAAAGGAAAAGTGACAGAAAACACAGCCTTATAAGCATCGTGAAACCACTCAGAGGACAGTTTCCATGTTTTTCATAACTGGAGGGAAATGAAAGATAAACAGATAAGACAATAGCAAGCTACTGTAGCTACCTAAATCATCACCAGAACTCCAGCTGGGAAGTGTTTTACATACCAGTTCAAAGCTTATCAGCATAGTTTTCAACCTATCAATTTCTTCTCGCAGTTCTCTGATGAGTTTCACATTTGCATCCTGAAACGTTGAGAAAGACACAGATGTTGGAAAAATAATTATTAAAAAAATTCTATCTAAAGAAATCAATGCATAGTTGTCCCAAGAGCCAGGAGAAAAGGGGAACAGGCACATTCACAGCAGTACTCCTTGCTCCACTCTGCCAGGCTCCTGCCTATCTTTGATAGATTCTTTTTTCCTATAAACTCCATCTCTTTTTGGAACATGGATCCCACCATGACAATAGCTGGGTACATCATTAGTTTTATGGAATTACCTTCAAAATAGTCCCACCAGGGCAGAAAAATACTGTTATTTCCATCATGGTGAAGAGAAAAATCAGGCTATAGGAGACTAAGCCAGAACATCAGCAACCATGGCCTTGCAGCTGCCACACAAAGCATTTCCTGCCAACTTGTCAACTTGTGTGGAGGTATTTATTCCACTTTCAGAGTAAATGTCTCCATACAGGCAGTTTCTGGAAACCAGTATTTTGCAGGCAATTTAGGGAAACTCTTGAGTCAAGAGTCAACTTTCTCTGGGCTGCCACTGACCTTTTGGCTCAGGTGAATTTGCAGTGAGGGGAAGGCAGCAGCTAGCTGAAGGGAGGGAGTTCAGGGTCTGGCATGGGCTGTGCAGGAGAGTGTCAGGCACACAATCTGGGAGGCTGATTTGCTGTACCTAACAAGAAGCTAACCCAGAAGCAATGGGTTTACCTGCTTGTGGCCTGTCACAGAATTGGGAACTGCTGCTGCCAAAATCAAACATATTACTGTTGCCAATGGTGATGTCTAAAAACTAGTTATAGGCACTGGTAATATGGATGCAAATTAAATATGGGAAAAGTTAGATTAGAGGGGTTTCCTTCTGCCCAAGATTTAACACATTATCATTGGGAAAGCAAATAAATGAAGTACATCTCTAAGATTCTACCATAGAATCATGTGGATCAAATCTTGATATACTCAGGCCAAAAGAACACTACTAAAGTTGCGAAGTCAACTGCTTGAAGATAAGGAAACGTTGTAATCAAGACCCTTTCTGAAACCTAAATTCAGTTCCCTTAAATGGATACACCGTGATTCAGTCTTTAAGATACATGATCACTGTAGGGCAGCATCCTCATGCAGAATGTGAGGTGAAGAATGCTCAGTTAAAGAACAGCATTTCAGGAGTTTTCTATTTCTAATGTGTGACTGTAGATCTTTATATTATATGCTACTTGAATTTTGCTGTGAAGATGGACAGAACTATGCATTCCCCATTAATTTTATTATACCATCACTATAGTGTCTAAAACCTCCAAAACTTCTCATCAATCTGGTTTAGCAGCATGTCTTTGATTGCGAGAGTTTAAGTTTTTCCTATTTGATAAATGCAGACTGGGGGTAAGAGTGGAAATAAGGAATAAGCACACACTGAAACTTTGCTTTAAGCATCTGGTCTAGCATAGAACAAGGATGCTGTAGCAGTGGCAGAAACAGAATCCAGCCCTTTAAGGCAGCATCAAACTCTTCCCCTTAATATCCTGCTACCTTTTGACTTGGGCAGCCTGTGAAGGAACAAACACATGAATCTGCCACACAGTCTGAGTTCATACCTGGAACAGGCGTATTTTGTGCAGCGAATGAAGCTGGGGTTCTGTGGCAAAAATTGTTCCCATGAATTTAAAGGTTTCATTTTGCATATTGAAAAGACAAATTGAGACTGCGTAGGCTACCTTAGGCCTGGCTTATTAACTTCTGAATTCTTGTCCTTGCAACCTCAACAGAGTACATTTAACCTGCCAGAAGGAAGGTTTGCAAGGTTTATGCACTTAAAATAACAGGTTAAATGGTAACAAATAATCCTAACAGATCTGTAACTGCCAATATTTAAGATAAAGATTTAGGGTAAACATACATGTCATGACAATTCAAAGAGAAGGATCACTGAAACTCAATGGACAGAGATAAAGACTGTAAAAAAATCTTGAAATATTAAGTTGCTTAAGCTGCAGAGGATAAATTAAATGATTTCTGTACTATCCAAGCTCATATTTAGCTCTAATGAACATAGGAAAAAGAGGTGTGAATTTTATTCAGAGAGCAGATACACTGAATAAACCTTAAATAAATGTAAACAATAAAGTGGAACAAGAAAGAAAAGCAGAACTTAATGCCTCACCTCATTCACTCTGGGCTTGTTAATAATATTTTTGGCATTTGAAGCATATCTCAAAGTACTCATAGTCTCGTTGTAGCTGGAGCTGGCAGGAGAGATAGCTACAGACAGAAAACAAATAGAAAAGAAATGCTATTTTAAAAAATAATCAATTTAACCCATCAGTTTTCAAAAAGGTGGATTTTTTTAGTTTTGCTTCTTTAAAAAACAAAATAAAAAATATCCTTCAGGATATTTCATGAAGTTCACAGTGAATGCCTACTCAGGTTTGTATTTATAACTAAATAGATCAGTTTAAATCAAAGCTGTGACCTTGGAAAGACTCTTAAGCTTAACTCCATGCACAATCAGTACGGTTTTTCATTTCCTTGAGTAACCTATGAAGTATTTATTAAAATCTTTACAAAGGCAGATTCTAAGTGATATAGCTGTCTTCTCACCGCAGTAGAGATTATGGGGGTAATACAAAATGTTAACAATGCAAGAATGTTAATAGTGCAAAATGTTAATAATGAATAGAAACCAACTCACTGGCAATCATAATGGTTTTGGAGTTGCCCCCAAGACTGTCCTTCAGAAGCCAGGTGAGAATGGAGTCGCGGTATGGGATGTAAGCTGGTCGCCTGGTCCCACCGCTGCTGCCTGTGGAAGGACTGTCTGCATGACTGCTCTCCCCTTCACTTGTGATGGTGCTTATGCTCTGGCAGCTGCTGAACATCTGTGAATTTTGTGCTGAAGAAGAAATAACAAAGAGCTCAGGAAAGGTGTTATCTTTTTCTGTCACTGCTATTTAATTTTCTTAGATGTCACTGCAGTTTCTGAAGACATCACACTGCTGTTCTGTTCAGCTTTTTGTTGTAAATATAGATAAATGTTAGACACAGCCCAGAGTGAAGTCCTATGCTTTTATCATTACCCTTCAATATAAAGAACTACTGCGCTTACCTAAAGTGGAGATAACAATTCCAAGTGTAACTAATGACTTGTTAATATTGGCACCTTCGGTAATTCGATCTTTACAGTAACTGGGATCTGCTCTTTCACTGCAGCAAAAGACAATGCAAACCAAATAAAAATGTTTAATTTTTAACATATAATCAATATGAAAACATTATGCATTTTCCTGACATACAAGAAATCAGAAATTGCAAACTTTGCAATTAGAAAAACACATGCTTTAAATACTTTACATCACTCTCTGGTTCAGAAAGTTCAAACATCAGTGAGCAAAGGCCATTGGTGCAAACTACTATTAATGACCCATTGAAACAAATGTTAACGACCCATTGAAACAAATGTAAGCCTTGAACTGAGCAACCCAATCACAGTGGTTAAAAAAACAACATACATATCACAACTCTGCAAGGGTAGACTGGTTCAGTGCAAAAGTCTGTATATCGCTTCTATACTACTTTCTCTGCTCAGACATGCATGGTGACTTGTTCTTCAGAAAGAAAGATGTCCTGTTCTTCCTTCTCCATAACTTTTCAGCACAGCTTCCATTTTTCTGTTCTCTGTCATGTCCAGCATAATTGAACTGCTCCTCACATAGCTAAGATCAGTCTCTGGACTTAGGTGCTTTTGGAACATGAACAATATAAGCAGTGAAGTATGACTATTCTCTCCTGCCCATGCTAGGCAGCCTTGAGGAATGTATACCCTTTTTTTCCTCTCTCTTTTCAGTATCAGATTTGGTAAAATTCCACCAGTATCTACTGGAAAAGCTGCTTAATAAGAACACAGGGTTGAATGCAATTACCTTAAATGTACACAACAGCACAGCATTGGATCTGAGGACTCAGGAATTCCCTTCCTCAATGAAATCCAATACCCAATACAGAAGAACAGATGGCAGCTCAATATTAGCTCAATATTCCTTGTTACTGCATACAAAAGTCAGGCTTATTGTTACTTTAAAGATGTTTTAAAATATTAAATTTCATCTTTTAAGGCAGCACCACCAGCATCATCAGAGAAAATTACCTTGTTTCCACTCAGTATGTTATTACCTGCCTGCAAGGTCCACTAAATTGATCTTGCTTGCAATTTCAGAAGGGAGATTATTCTCCAATATAGCCTGAGGAGAAAAATATAAATAAGGAAGATTATTCCTTCCAGTTAAGGAAAATAAAATGGAAGTGCTCTTTAGTTTGAAACTTAGTTGTAGATATGACTGTCTCACAATCTTTTTTTCTGACCTTGATCTACTGACAGTGCTCAAACCATTAACTCAACAGTTTTCTCACCCGACAGAGAAACCACCCTCTTATTCTGATTTCCTCTTGAAAAAAAAACCTTTACTGCCTAGCGACTGTGAAAGCCTGTCTTGGAGATCTTGCAGAGCTATTTTCTCTAATGTATTCCAAAGGTCTTTTGTGAAACTACTGAAAAATATCCCAAAATGTTCTGTGATTACAGGATGTTAGAAGTGTGAGATAGAAAAGGTCTATTGGATCACTAGACGACTTCCTGCCAGGGAAGGATATAATTCCTCCGGAGAAAGGGTACATTGTGTCTGGGTGAATACTGGATGCCAAATGCTAAAGAGATGAGCACATCTGAAAAGCTGGTTAGATAGAAAATTTTGGTAAGTGTTAAACTAATGCTATACTTAAATTAAGGATCTCAAACAAGTGTGACAAAATGTAACTTCAAGCATATTCACACGTCATTTTCACAGCATCCTAGAAAGGGCATTGCATTTCAAAGGGCTGATTAAAACTTTAAACATTTCTTTTTGCAGTGAGCCTCTGGCATCGCTTCTGACTGTAAGCTTGCATAAAGGAACAAAAACACTTTAGTAAACACTTGACACATCAGATGGTGTAGGAAGCGTAACACGTCTGCAGCAACCCAAAGGAAGTAAGTAACAGCTTCCACTGAGACCACTACAAACAGCACAAAACAATGACAAGTAAACAATGCCCAACACATTGAACAATATTTTTTGAGTGAGGAGAAAAGGAAGTTGGATTATTTTTAGCTAACCTGAGTGTAGTGGATGGTGAAGATAGCATGGGATCTACTGCTGGCATTATGAATATGTGTTGCTGCTGTGATTCTAGAAAGAAGAATAAACCATTCAATAACAAAGGCTTATTTTCCTGTATTCAGGGAAAGCAAAAATATCAAATGCAGCAAATTCATGAAGATGAAGAAATGTGAAACTTGGAGAATAGAGTAGGCTGTATTCTTGGATCTGACTACAGAGTGTTTGTTGGAGAACCTGGAAGGGTAGAATTCAAGGGTCAAGGTAGAGATAGTTTTTGTCCACCGGTAGCACTCTGAAGAAGTATCTTAAAGCAACATTACAGCACAAGTGTAAGATGTTGTGTAAGGGTAGAACACAGTGGAGAAGTACATTGGAGAAGTACATCCAGCAACATCATCATACAGCACACCCCCAACACTAATGAATGTACTGCCCCAGTACGTTTTCTCTATGTTGCCCCTATTTTTATTTCTTGGAATTTCAAAGGCTCCAAACCCCTTCATACACCACTTCTAGAGCTCCCTTCTGTCACAGGGTTGATACAGTAGCTTTACCTTGTTAGAAATGCCCAATGAGATTAGCCAATCTGCCTGTATAAGCACCAAATGAACACTAATTCACTTGCATAGTGCTCTCCTGGCTTTACCAGGTGGACAGACCAGTCATCCAGGTCTAACCTTCTGACCCACTGCACTCTGGCTAGCAGGCACCAGGTACAGGAACAGGAGGTGGACCAGCAGAACTTTCCCACTGTTACTGTAGCACAAACTTTTGGAAAATCTTTTCTGTTGTTGTTATTTTGATTAGACAAACCTAAAGAAAGCAGGGGTTTGCTTGGGGCAGAAGCCAGGTCACAGGTCTTTTCCACTCTTGTAGTTTGCCTTGAAAATGTGCAGCTTAGCATCAGTTCTGCCAAGCTTATCCTCAACAACAGCAGACAATTTTAGTTGGACAGCCAAGGACAATGGAACCATGCTTTTGTTACAAGCCTAGCTGTCAGGGCACTACAGAGACCAGGTGCACTAGAAAGCAGAAGGATGCAGCTCTGTGTGCTGCTGAGCACCTGCCACAGGAGGCCAAAGCTGGGACTCTCCTCCCCATTCCTCTCTGCTTCTGACACCTCCGCAGCCACGTGAGCAGGCACTGCCTAAAGATACAGGCAATCTAGTATGTCGTGGTTATAAGTGAGCCTAAGCTGAAGAAGCAGAATATGAACTAGTCCCCAGATGTTGGAGGTGAAGACAATTACATAAAGTTCATAAGACAAAAAATATTTTCTATAATGGGCAGAGAATATAAGTGAACAGCACTGAAGTTTATAAAGCAAAAGAGAAATAGAAAGTGCCCCAGAATCTGGAGGAGGAAGTGTTAGTACTTGTTTCTCACCTCCAACAATACACTGAGTAACTGGAGGGCAAGTTCACATCTTCACTACTCATAACCCATGTAAGCATTTTTATGGGAGAATGTATGTCTTAGTTTTTCATATATTCTATTTCATGATGCATATGGTGTACATTTTAATGTTTTTAACTATTCTAATAATATTGCTTTGCTTTACAGAACCAGGTCTATGTTTTTGGAAATCTGTATTTCTTGCCTTTTAAAAATACTATTCTTAAGCATTTAAGACTGAGTCTTGTACAATGTAGAGGAAGGAAAAAAATAATAGCACTGAGAGTTACCAAAAAAAAAATTAAAAAAAAAAAAAAGCATGCTGCAAATCATATTTATTTTTTAATGGACAGGTGCTGCCAGAGCAGGGCTGGAGATGGCCTGATAAAACCAACTGGTAGAAAAAATGCCTTTAGTAAATTCTGCTTGTTGCAAGTACAGGAGTACTTTAGTTAGTTACACTAGCAAGTGAGATGAAAGCTATACCATGTACAGTGTCAGAAGCAAGTGGAGGAGAAAAGCACAAATCTGTTTACAGCAAAACATTTTCCTGGCATGCATTTTTTATCCCAGACAGATGGTTGAATTTTGTGGGTAAGTCAGCATAGAATCAGTTTTGAGGAAACAGCTTCATGAGTGCTTGTAGCTCTTACTGTGGGTAAAATGAGGATGCGTAACATCTTACGTGTACGCCATATGCAGGATCAGTAAATCTGATATCCTGTCATGACAAAGCACTGGAAACAATGTCAATATAATAAACATCAATGATATCAACACATGGTGAAAGAAGTGTTAAAGAAAGATGGAGCTGGTTTGTTTTATGAAATACCTTTTAGCTATTCCTTCTTCTAGAAGTTCTACAACTTGCTTGTAGTCCGTAACTAAATGTTGAGTCAATCCTGCCAAAGGTTTAAAAAAAGAGTTAAATGCATATTTGTCTCAGGAAGTTTCAGTCAGTTTACCCAGCAATTTATCCCATATCACGAGAATAAAGATATTCTGCTGGGTTTCCACAGTATGTTCTACAAATAGACTCTCGATTAGACTAGCAATTTAATTAAATAAAAAAATTAAAAAAAAAAAATCCAGTCCATCCTTCAGATGCAGTGACATCACTATAAAAAATGCCTTGTACCTTCAAAGTATAGGCCTTTTACCATCTTGTCTGCAGAATATTATTTAAGAATTTTGATATTTAAGGACACATTAAGAATCTTGATATTTAAGAATAAGTATAACTAGAACTCCCCGAGAAGTTTTCAGCTATATCACTGCTACTAATTGGGTACACATACTGTAATGACGCTTCTTGCCATTGCCTCTGGATAACGGCTCTGCTCACCCAATTAACAGAATTAGGAACCAAGCCCTGTGAATATTTACCATTTACTTCACTAGGCTTCAGCCCACAACACTTTGGAGTCTTTATTCTCATTTCTCCCCATTGGGTACCCAAGTAAGAATATGAAACACCTGTCCTTTTCATATCTTCTGCTTTCAGGGGTTTGTTTGTTTGTTTGTTTTTATTATTATCATTATTTTATTTTTAGGGGGTGAAAAACCCCACTGAAAGTAGACAAGAGAAGGACTGCATTGCAGAACCGCTCTCAGAGCGGCGGTTGTGACTGACAGGGTCCCAGTGGAGGGCAGTGTGCTGCTGTGCTGCAGAGGCACTGCCAGCCCTTTGCAAAATGCAAATTCCAGCAGACGCACAAAATTAACCCCAACAGGCTTGTATTTCACACATCTCCAGTTTAATATGCCTCGTTCGCTTTTTATGGTGATGATTAGTTATCATTTGTACTGCAGTGACTCCTAAAAAACACCTGAGTTGTGAAGCAAATCGTCATCATACGATAGGTATTAAAACACTTCTTTGCAGAATGTTTTATTTCACATCTGGAATCCAGGGCTACTTCCTCCCCCTGCACTGATTTAGGTTTGTTTTGTTTTATTGCAGGACACAAAAATGTGGATGAAGGTAAAGTACTGAAAACATTTAATTTATTTGGATCTAGTAATTTATGTGCTGCTAGAATTAATTTTATGTTCATCTTGACTTACAACAGGACTGAAATAAGTACTTCTCAAATTGTTAGTGTACCCTTACATGATAACAGGTTGCTTAACTTTAAATGAAAGCAAAATCTAAGCCAAAGATGGGAATTTATTTTAGTCCTTTAACAACAGATACACATTAAAAAAAAAAGATAATCTTGATTCACCCACACTTTAAAATAAACTCCCAACCTCAGTGTGCATGCACATACACTAACACACACACAAAGTATAGGATGATTTTCAAACGAAGTATTTCTTCTGCTCTCTAGTGTCTCTTTACAACACATTAATTCCAGAAGTCATCACATTTTCCATTTGAGAAAGAGGCCCATTATTTTTTAAACAGCACTGGGATCTTCAAAGCTCAGAATATGGAAACTATCATACATTGTTTTCCCAGACTGTTTTCAGGGTCTTATTTAACTGAATAAAAATTCAGTTATAAAATGGACATATGGAAGAAATTCTTACCTACTTACATTTCCATAAGTACTGGGATAGTGAATCTAGCACAGAGTTCAAAACAGTTAGTTTTTCAGTAAGCGAAAAACTGTTTGAAAAGAAATGACAAAGTGTTCTGTTGGCTGCTAGAAGAAGAAAGGTCATTTTCAAGTCCCATAGAAAGATCGAAAACACTTGCTCGTCTAGAAATCTGTCTTGGAGTAAGAAAGGATCTCTCCCAGAAATCAGTAACAAAATAGGTTGCATCATTTCCTGATTTAAGAGAGGCTGACTCCTTAACAGTGCAACCATCTGTGAGGGAGAAACTTGAAACGATTCCAACCCAAAGCACTGAAACACTTTCAGCATTTTAAAGGCTACAATCTCACAGTCTTTACGTGGAAAAATGATGGGCTGGAAACTATTTAAAATACTTACTGTTCAGAGCTGAGACTTCCTGACTGGACTTACAAATGGAAAATGCATTGCCCAGAGCATCTAAGCATCCTTAAAGGGGTTAAGTTTTCTGATTTTCCTCTCTGTTTTTCAGCCAGTGCTAACTGTACTCTGGGTACCGACACCAATCACAAAACTGAGAGACTAACAGCACGCTGGGGAGCTCCTGATCAAACTCAGCAAACCTTGCAATTGCTGATGGCTTTCAAGTACGTTGCAAATACAGATGCTAGTCTTTAACATACTGGATCTATGAGAAATAATGGAAAATTTCTGAGCTTTGCTGATGTTCACCATTTTTATTTCCCTCACACTGCAAATTGCCTGGGAGTACAGAACAAGCTCCCCTTCTAGTAAGCTTGCTGGTAATTCTGATCTCAGACATCTAGCTATCAGAAACAATATTCTGATACTCTGAACCTGAAAAGAGAGACTACACGTAAAACTGCCAAAGACTACTTCAGCATGTAGAAAGGCCTCATTATAGAGATCAGCAATTGTTGATTGAAGCAATATATTACTGCAGTTGAGAAGGGTGTTTTGTTCCAGTGTTGTGAAGCACTTCATTTTCCGAAATTTTTTGTTACTAAAATGAAGCTGACTGTACTCCTCACCTGCATTCAAAAGACCTCTCAACTTTCTCACTGCTGCTTATTTTTGATGTGAGCTAATGAGTGCAGTTCCAAAAGGAGCTACTGAATTACACTTTTTTGTCCCTCTTCCCAAAAGACACCAGCGTTGTTTCTAGTAAACTGTTACAGTCCTCAATTGAGTAAACTGTATATAAGTATATTTATGAATATTACTTATATACACATCTGAAAAAAAGAGAACTATGTCATCTGACTGTTGCCCTAAGCCACTGACTCATCAGCCTGAAATCACTTCTGTTCACATGCTCTCCCAGCAGCATCTAATTACACACCATGATGCCTTCAGCAGAGAAATTACCTCATTTTTCATGCATGTAATCAGTTTTTCTAAAAATGTAAATCATATTTATCATTAAAATTAAAAATCTTTCTTATAGGCATTAACACAATGTTTTTTGGACACTGCCATAAGACAGAGGGAGAGAACTTTCTAAAATTAAGTATCCATACTGGGTTTACAAACGTGGTCAGAGTTGGCAAATATTATTTACGTTCATCTTTTACATTATTCCTTCCTCTTATTTACAAAATCTAACCAATGAGAAACTTTTATGGGATAATGCAGAACTCTAGAATAAAATTGTTCCACTTAAAATTTTTAGTTTAGTTATTCAAACAGGGTAAAACTGAATTTAAAAAAAACTCCAGCAACATAGAACTGGAAGTGACAGATTGGCCTAGAAGGTTCCAGATGAAGACAAAATAGTGACAAAAGGCAAGCCAGCCCATTGGCAGAAGCTATAACTTCATTTTCTTTTTAAACAAGAAAACTCCATTACATGCAGCCAAGGAATCACTGGAGATAGAAGGCCTGAGAAAAGGGATGGAAATTGCCAAGGAAGGAAGCAGTTTAAAGGCCTTTTCTTGTGTGGTGAATGAACAGCTGCTAAAAGAAAATAATTAGTATCTGTACTCCACCAACAGTGAACTTCTCCAATACCAGCAGGTAAAAAGAGTGTCTTGGAAAGACCTCAATAAAGACCAAATGTCTATGAAACTGATTTCCAAAGAATGATAAGGTTGCCATACTAATGAGACCATCAATTCATCTATTTTCCAGCTCTCCTTAAACAGGATGCTGATGTGCTGGGAAAGAACAGCTGAAATTATCAGAGGCCAGACAGTCCCTTGTGTACCGGACCATGCAAGTGCTTACTTTAAACTTTGAAAGGAGGAATTGGTAACAACCGTTAATTGTTAGAGGTACTATAAATGATACCGCAGGTGCCCAGGGAACGAGAGCTGGGAATTCCAGGCTCCAATCAATCATACGGATAAGTCATCCTATCTGTTGTCACATCTTGCCTTAATCTCTGAAGTGACAATAATAATCTGACATGTAATGCCATGACAAAGAACAAGAGAGGGAGAAAAATTAACCAGAGAGAACAAAAGAACTCCAATTTAAAGCTATGTAAGACCCTGAATTGAAGGCTCCAGTCAAAAGTGAAAATGAACTGGAAGTACAAGAACAGTGAGAGAGAAGATAAAATCTAAAATAAGAAAGACAACTGAAATGGAAAAAATACATATGTTTGTTTTTTTTCATCTGTTTTGAAAGCTATGATTCACTATAAACCACAAAGCCACCTGAGGGACTGCTGTTATAAGGATGAATTTATAAGTGTGCTTGTTTTAATCACATAATGCACCTATGTTACCTGTCCTCTGCTTTTTTAGTTCAATGAAGGTAAATTAAACTTACTGGGTTCTCACTTGGGTAATACAGATTTTAATCACTTCTCATGGCCTGGTCTGCAATGGTCAACGGCTGAGTTTACCTACATTACTATTATTATATATACTGCTGCCAAGGTGAAATAGGTATGGAGAGACCTTAAGCTGGTCTAGAGAACCCATTTAATGCTGATGTTGGGGGATTTATTTAAAACAAAAGCAAGCAAAACACTATGGCTCACACACAACCTATGCCTGGGAAAGGCAAACAGAAAAGTGCAGGACAGCCAGACACTGGGGTGATGGAGGCAAAGCTTTCAGTGCATAAACACGTGTGATATTAACAAGCAAAATATTTGAGGACAATAACTCTTGAAGAGTAGAAGCAATTAGGATCATGCCAGGAACATATACAAAGATACATGCAGACCTGATACACATTTACTTGAAATTCTGATGCTTGTTGTGACACTCAGCCTCACCTTGTACATATGGTCCAGTTTCAGGGTGTTCTCGGACTCGAAGTGTGTAAGGTTTCTTTCGGTCTGATTGTTTTAACAAGTCTCGGACACGTTCGTTGTAGATTTCAAGAAAACTTAAAAGCAACCACAACCAAAAAAAAATGTTAAATGCACAGGGGTAAAATAAAAAAAAGAGAAAGCATATATTCAGACAATGTAATCGCCTGAATCTTACATAAATCTTTCATGTTAAAGTTAATGAACCATTTTTATCTCTGTAACTTCTCCTTCCCATGCAGTGCATGTAAAAAAACCTCATAGTAGCAAACTTCCAAGAAGCAAGAAGCATTCAGTATTTTTTAAAAAATCATAAAATATGCTTCTTTTTTTTAATACTAGTGAGTACAAATCCCAAGATTTCCAAACATAAGGCTTCAACAGATAAATGGGAACAATAAATATCAATGGAATATAGGTTTATAGCTCAGATTTAAAAGTTAAACAGGAAATAAAATTTTAATGTCTCCTATTTCAGTTGTCTATACAAAAGTGAACAGACAGCATCCAAGGAACTATACTGAGATGGAAAACTAAACCAAACACTTTCTCATCCTTCCTCTGGATTCTGCCCCCATGTTCCCATACTATTATTATCTGAGAGAACAGAAACAGGACTATGCGGTTGAAAGCACCCATAGCATTGCCAAAACCAGTGACACACTCACCTGACCTTTACTCTGCAAGATGCTGTCTGGTCTGAGTAATCATCCTTCCTTGAAAAGAGGCCCTGCACAAATCAGGTGTTTATGTGAATTTTAAATCCATCAAGAAAATCCAACTGCTTAAGCAAATTCAAGTGAAATAAAAAACAAGTACCTCACATATACGAGGTGTCAGCCCAATGGATGCCTTCAAATGACAGAAAAAAAAAATATTAAAACAATATACTTCCTATCTCTCTTGAAAAACTTTTATTTTAAAAAAAGTTATAAGGAAAGGACCGAATCATAGTACAGCATTAAAGTAATGTAAGGTGGATTACAACACAAACCGCCCTTGAGTGTAGTTCAGAACAGGCTGGCAATGCTCTGCTGTTCCAGCAGAAGCATCTTGTACATAAATCACCGCAGGGACTCGTGTGCGGTGTAATGTCAGCTGTCTTAGCTTCAGTGCAAACTCTATTTATAGCAAAAGTCATTGTAGAACAACTTACACAGCATCGATGAGAAGCTCATTGCCTTGGGTTAAATGCACGTGCTGTTTCATGTAAAGATACTGGACATGCCTATGTCAGAGGTGTTGCATTCTAGCTGAAGCCAGGCCAACACTGAAACTAGCCTGATTGGTCAGAAATATTTTAGGTTTTCCTTATTCTACTTTTATTTCTTTATGCTGTGGCAAGACACGACAGGCTTAGAACAGCTTTATGTTCTAGATTTATAAACCTAGTCTCTCAGAGAATAGGATATGGGCTGCTAAGAGTACCCAAACTAGCTGACTTAAACTTTGCCCGAGTGGTCGAAGTAGTACAGAAGTAATGTTGAGCTTTTGTCTGATGTCTTTATGACATGATTGCTCACACTTTAGTGATCACAGCGCCAACACGACTCTAAGGGATAGCTGGAACCTGCTTGCTGAACAGCAGGAAAGGCTTTTAGAAGGCACACTTGAAATGGCGGTGGGGGGAGAAAGTCCTGGTTCATCAAGCAGATCAGCATGGACAAATGTTCAGTTTATAACAAACATTAGTTTATTCCTAGTTTTGAAGACTCTCTCACAGTGAATACTCTAAATATTAAAGATCAGATCAAAGCAGCAATCCTTTGGCATAAAAATCACTTTATAAGCCTGAAATGTCTTAGAAACGTTATACATGGAAATTTCCTTGGAAACTGATAATTTCAAGATGCGGCCATTCTGAATTGCCAAGTTATTTTCAAAAAAATGTAAAAGAAATACCCTAGTGTATTACCTATTACCCAATTTTTAACAATTCTTTGTGGAGTTAAGCTTGATTTTTCTTAAAATAAATGGAGAGTCATGTAATGATTTAACAATCCTATTGTTGATGTCTGTAGGGAAAAAAAAATTTTACAAATCCAAACTCTTATCAAAAGCCCAAACCATGCCAGAACAGTCTTTTTTCTTATCTTCAGGTTTTGAACAGATTTTACCCATATTTCACCTTAAGAATTGAATCCTGTGGTTGTAGGAAATAGTGTTCCACTCACACAAACTGTGAAATGTTTTTTTTCTTTTTGAGGGGCACGTTTCACCAACAGCCAAGACTATTTATGGTTAGAGATCAAACTGCCTTGTGTTGCAGCAGAACGCAGGAAATCCTCAGCTGTCTCCATTGTTCTGAGTACCAAGATTAAAATGCACTTTAAGTGGATCCTAATAGACAAGAAACTTAAAAGGTAACAGCTTCTGCAAACACCATTCAAATACATTTCAAAACTGAAAGTGAAGCAAGTATTACTTTCCACAGGCCAAAAGATAACTTCAACAACACATAAATGTCTCAAGTAGATAATGAAGCTTGGTCCAAAAAATTGTTCCTGTGAATTGTATCCAGTTTTATTTGTGAAAGTAATTTAATGTCAGAATAGCTCAGACTGCCAAAAAGATTCTATGAGCATGAATACCTATATTATCTTGGAGTTATATGGATCTAAAACCAAGAACTACTCAAGGGTGTAGATTTATTTATTTTTTTATCCTTTAACATAACAATAAGATTTATACATAGTAAAATTAAAGTTATTTTAAATAACTACTTAAACAACACAATATTTTCTAATGTTTTTGGCCAATGCTACATTATTTACCTAAATGTCGAGTCTTAGCTCTCTTTTTATATAGAAATACCAAAGAAAACATGTATAAGCATTGTGCTGAACAAGTACCGTAACAACAAGCACAGCTGAAAAATAAAGCTATGTTCCTGCTGGACATCCTGCCCTCAACTCTAAGCATAACATGAATGATGTAACTCACAGGTGTTCCCATCATCGTGTACGTTTTTCCTGAACCTGTCTGTCCATATGCAAAGAGGCAGATGTTGTATCCTCTAAATGCACCTGACAACACGGAAGTGCCAAGGTCCTGGAACACCTGAAAAGGCCAAAAGAAACAACAGTCCATGAATAATATGTCTCCATACAAACACTCTGCATTATTTGTGGATCTTGCAGCTCTAATAACTCCATGGGAATTTTTATAGAGAAGTTACAGAGATAAAATACATCTTTGCTGTATTTATCTTTCTAATTTATCAAACACATTCTCAAGTGCTCAGCATTCACTTTCTAGATCTTCCTCCAGATGGTGGTGTCCCAAGTACAGTGCTGACACTGAACAGTAGTGTTTAATTGTGCTTCCCATCTTATTTTACACTTAGCCTGCATGAATTCTTGAGGATCTCCCCCACACCAAGTTTTTACAGTCCTCAGCATGAATCTGACAGAAAGACACAATCAAAGCTCTGTAATGCAATGACAACATCAAGAGGAGCATTGGTCCCTCAGAATTATAGGTCAAAAACAAAGCTAAGTCTAACCCATAGCCTGCAAGCAGACCTCACCCAAGTAATACTTCTATCTGACCTAACTGGTCTGTAAGTGACACCACCCAAGGCTAAATACTTTATTTTCTAATCATGCCACATGCACAGTGATGTGTCTTCTGCTAGTTGTAATACAGAGCCAGGAATGTTTATCACCAAACCAGTGTCAACCTCTACAGGCTTCCAAAGCTTGCACTGATCCCTCTGTGGCTGCAAAAGTTGGACCATCACAGTCAGGCTATCAATATAGCAAGATCTGAACAGTCATTCCTTTCTGCTTGCCCTGATCATTTTTTGAGACACAGCTGCCCCGCACTATGACCATGTTCTGAGCACATCAAAGCCTTGTCATGGACCATCTGAAAAGATATCTGGTAAAGTTTGCTAGGAAGTGCATGATGGATCAAAAGGTTCCAACAGGAAGCCTGCTAACCCTGTAGCACATCTTTGGTCTTTCAAAAGAAATGTTAAAAGTATTAGTGGTTTCACCATTCACTATAAAAAATAACTAGCATATATAGAGCAATACATATGGTTTTAGTGTTTCACTACTGTGAAACCTCATCCATCAGTAGGTCATTTGCTTATCCAATGGACAGATAAATGTACTAAACCTGACATAAAAATCAATAGTAAAACATATTTCATAGATATTACCACTTTACCTAAACTGTCCAGAGAAGAGATTAAAAATCCTCTCCTAAGGCTTTAATTTTCAGATCATATTTCAACTTAGACAAGATGCTAATTTCTAGCTAAAGAATCAATAACATTCCCATTTGGCATAATTCAGCTACACCTGCCCGTATTTGTAAGGGTATGAGGCATGTCAGAGCATCTGCTTCATTTGCATTATCAGATCAAGGAAATTTTCCATTCAGAGTGTAACAGAAAATGTCATAAACAAAGTATATAGACACAAATGTAACAGACAAGGGATAAAGATAGTGACAAACGCTCCAGCTACTACGGGACAGGTCATTAAGAAACTGAAGCATAGCTTTGGAGAGGGCCAACCTGAACTTTATAACCAAAAAAAACATCTGGAGGGAACAAGAGGAAGATCTATTATATTTGAGAGGGGCGTCTAGAGCTATATATTTTATTAAGCAATGTTTAAGGTGACCTATAGCCTGGCTAATAGGGGAACTGGAGCAGCGTGAGGGTTTCTCAGCAGCGGAAGAGGGGACCATGGGTCTCAGGGCATGTGTTGCAAGTGCCAGCTACCGGTGTGGCTGAGATGAAGCAAATGATGGTATTATCACCTGAAGCAGAAAAGCATGTAGGGTGGGGTGGCAGAGAGGGGGCTGGAGTGCTGATATGGATCAGTCAGTGTGGGGATGTGCAATTTGACAGCAAATTTCAAATTGGACAAGCCTGTGATCAGGCAGTCCAGAGTCCAGACAGGAATGTTAGAAGGGAGTAGAATCAAGGAATTCAGGACAGGGGTGCTGCTGAGCATATGCACATGTGCTAGAGAGCAGCAAGCTGGGCTATGAGGCAAGTAGAACACTTATGGAAGAGTTAAGAGGGTTCAGGGTCCAGGCAAGGTTACCAGACAGGCAGAGGGCCTGTATTGTTATTTGAGGAATCTGCTTTCCAGGTCTGCAGAGCAAGGGCATGTGTGTTTTCACTTGCAAACTTCAATCCTGATCAGCTGGATCAAAAGAAGGGGACACGGCTGTCTGTGCTTATCTTTCATGTGTGTGCTGGCAGTGTTATAAATAGGTGTTGTTAAAGGTAGTGCCTTCTGGTGCCATCTGTGTAGGCATTGGTGTCCTTCATCTTCTGTCCTTGTCTGTGTTTGTGGTTTTGGAATAGATACTGAGACTCACTGTTGGTTGAACTCGCAAAGAGGAAAGCAGCTGCCCCATCCATTAATGTGGAATGGAGAAATCTCCAGGTGCCCAGGCACACAGGGCTGGCCTCCAGGGGCTGGGCAAGAGGAGTCTCCAGGTCCTGGAGTCCATGGGAGGCAGTGGCTTATACATGCCATATCTGCATCAAGTTTATTATCAGGAACAACCTGTCTATGGTCTTGAATAATTAGATCAAAGGAAAAAGTCCAGAATAGACACTGAAAAGCAGTTCATTTGCAGCACATGTGGCTAATGATTCCTCACCAAGGACAACATGTAATAAAAAGATCAAGTTTTATGGACAGGAGGGAAAATAAAAGTAATACGACTAGCAAAATTAATCAATGGTGCATAGTTGATAAATGACTGAAAAAACTAATATATTATCATGATAGTTAAATGTTATGCTGAAGAGGCTATTCTACCACTTTTACTTAAAAACCAAACATTTCTCAAATGAAAAAAAAACCCAACACTACTTTGACAAATATCTGCATATGCACAGACATGGATACATATTTTATACAGATTCTAAACCTTTGTGATGGTATATATAAGTCAGAAGTGCAGAAAAAGAAGAGAAGGGGCTTAAGAAATGAATGTTAGATAAGAAGGCTACAGAGAAGTACTTGGAAATGTCAATTTTAAGATGACACTATGGAAGGAGAGTGCACAGTTGAAGAGTGTAAATATCAAAGGGGACTAAGCAAAATTTGAAAGGCAGCTAAGAAAGGTATACATTCAAAGCACGAGGCAAAAGAAAGATGAAAAAAAGAGAACAATTACAAAGCAGTTTCTGAACTTTGTAGACAAGGAGGAAAAGTTGCATTTGAAATGTTAAGGGGGAAAGGAAATTTCTTTGTTCCAGGAGCAGAATGGCATTACCACTAGAAACCTCTTAGAGTCATTAGAGAGGTGGTACTTCTCTTACTTCAGATACAAATGCTTCTGAGTTCCACAACCAGAACTGAGAGAAGATTGCACCTTATAAGACAAGAACATACTGGAACTTAGGAAATAGGATCGTAGGCAGCACTTTGTCCATGAGACTTGCCCTCTGAGTTGTGGGAAAATATAACTACAGGGATTAGGCAGGGGGTTGTTTTTTCTTGGAGGTTGCATGTAGCACTGTTTCAACATCTGGTTTTACTTATATCCCTTCATCTATGGGAGCCCCACTTAAAAATAATAATTGAATAAATGTATTAAACTGTGCAATTATCCCCGTTGTTTTTATTTTACTCAGTGGGATTCCTAGCATCTGACTGCAAAGAGATTTCTTACATTACAGAAGGTCTGCAGAAATGGGCCCTCTATTTATTTCAGAGTTCACTTTTATGACACCTTCCAAGTCTTACACTGCTCCTGATTTATTGTTTTTGTTTTAATAACCCGATTGGTGGTATTTAGACAGTATGTAGTGCATCCCTATACGGTCCCAGCATAGCTCCTGCTTCTGAACTGATAGTCACTGTTACAGAGATTCAGCAACAGTCATGTCAATCTAACTAAAGCTCTCAGCAGAGGGGTTGAACTAGGTGACCTCTAGAGGTCCCTTCCAACCCAGACGTTTCTATGTTTCTGTATAAGAGCCAAAGCTGAACAGCACAAGCCCCTGCTTTAGAGCACAGTGACAAAAATTGAGCAAGCTGCATCCTAACCACAATGATTCTGAAGTTTCTGCTTTCAGTGATACTGAGGCACTCCCTCTAGTCTGTTCAAGTTGTTCCCCTCTGTTCAAGAATTATTGGGAAACATGGACTGAAAACAGACAGCCACTGTAAAATTGCATTTCTTCAGAAAATCAGGAAAAGAGATTCCAGTTACTACCTGTTCAGTAGAGACTAAGATTTCACCAGCTAATTTTTTCTGAGATTCTGCCTGCTCTGGACATGTTCCAGCTCATGAGGCGAGAAGGACTTTCACACAGATTCTAAACTGGACTGCCATGGGCTAGGCCATCTCTAAGACAGGACACTTAAATTCAAGAACAGGAGAAAAAGAAAGATCCTCCTTGTGAATAGCTGGAAATGAGAACATAGAAAGGAGGACAGAATCTGTTCCAAATTCAAGATGTCAAGAGCCAGATCTGAAGGTTGACAGAGGACTGAGGAACAACTGGGTAGATAACCACTGAGAACCAGAAGTGCTGAAAGGAAGGAATGAAAAGAAAATAGAATGGATAAGAGGCTCTGAATAAGAGGGTAATGGAGTCAAACTGGACAAAGTTAAGGGAGGAAAGGTGGGACTATTATCCATTTGGATCAGCAAAGCAGTGGGAAAGAGATGAAATTTGGAAGCTGAAGTGCAGGAAACCATTGAGTTTGGTTGATACAGAACAGGGACAGAAGTGTAAAAAGCAAACATTTCTATAAATGGAGTCCAGAGAGCAGAATTCGGGGACAAGGCAACTGGGGTAGGAGTCAAGTAGAACTAAGAAATGACAGTAACAGGAGCAAGGCAAGTCTGTGCCCACTTCTCTTCAGAGTAACAACATTGATTTCAGGAATTTTTCATGGTTCATTATACATTGAAGTGGCCTAAAACTAGCTTGCGTGCTCCAGGTCAATTGAGAAACCTGTTATTCACACAGTAGAACCTCTTAAACAGGGATAAATGCAGCCTAGAGAAGGATCTTGTTTCTATGTAGTTTCCTCATTAACAGCTGTCCTCCTTTCTGAAGTTTCGTAACTAAGAGTAACAAACCAGAATCTTCACAAGGTAGCATGTCTTCATGACAGCGATGCTAGCAATGTCATCTGAACACTGAAGTTGGAATTTTAGCAGAATTGCATTTTACTTCTAGCTCTGTTGAAACATTTGTACAACATTGTGCAACTCATTTAACATTTTAATGGTTTGATCTTCCTACATATAAAGTATGAATATTGCTACCCATTAGTAGAAAATTGTGGAACGTTCTTACTAGTGTTGATAAAGCTCCTTGTGCTCTTTTAGAATATCCACAGCAATTTAAGCCAACTGTGCAAATTATTGTGCACTCTGTCCACATACATTGGACTCTCTGAAAGCACATATAACTCCAAAGTCTTGGTTAAGCAAAGCTCTCTTACTTTTACTCTCTGTTAAATACACATGGCTGCTCAGACAGTTCAATTCAAATATGTTTCAAATCAGTCCTTTTTAAAATTAGGCCTTGACAGAAGATGTATTATTACAAGCAAAACTGGGTAACACTAAAAACAGTGCCATAACCCTATGATTATAATGAATGAGAATTTCAAAAATTATTTACTGAAATCCTATTAAAAGCTGATTTGTACTGTTCTGGGTTTGTTCTTTCTGCTAAATAACTATCTCTCTTTTCATGAGGATAAATTACAATTCATTTAATTGAATATAGTCTCAATTTAGTCAGAAAAGGCTCTTTGTTTTAATATTCTTCAGGAAAAAAAAATGGAGAAGTGAAGCACAGCAAGGAATTTACGGCTTATTTTAAAATAAAGGAGAGTAATTGAAATCAAAGCTTTTTCTGTGTTAATATCAGAGGCATTAGTCCAAATACCCATCAGCATCAACAGCTGCGGATTATACAAAAGTAGTACAATTAATCACTCTGGACATATGTACTAATATATTTAATGATGTAATGGGTAGAATCATGGGTTTTGTCGATCATGAGGAGAAGAAAAAAAAAAAAAGAAAAAAGAAAGGATTCCTCTGGGATTCTTCCAAGTCTCACTTTTGAAATGAAATTTTAGGAACATGAGTTGGATATGGCTCCCTGCAGAGAACATGCTGTTTGGCCAAGATGACCATGTCTTCCCTGCATGGCTGGTCTACGTGATTGGCACTGTTCAGTTTGTTCCATGCAAGAATGCTTCTTTCAACAAAGCCTTAACTGGCTTTGCTATGCCTCATTCCTGAACTTGCCCAGCTATATCTGGTCCATATCTTGTAGTGATCTGTGAAATATTCTAAAATTTATTACCTACCAACTGTCCTAATAGTGGAAAAAAAAAATGTCTTTCTGAAGAAGTAATGAGAGGGCATTGAGACAACTGTTATCATTCAAGGTACTTTACTAGCACACTCGGTACAAAGTGGCCAGTCTCCAGTTCAAATCTAACAAATCCTGAATCGTAGAGGTCAGCCCTCATTACAAGACTTTCAGTACAGATGGGTTAAAGGGAAATGTTTGGGCTAAAATGTAGTTAAAATGTTCTAATCATGCAGCTCAGGCGTATCAAAATGCTGTCCAAGTTGTTACAATAGGAACGCATTTAGGGTTGAAACTATTTTATATTAAAAAATAATCATGTACTTCAAGTATAACACAGATCACTCAAACATGTCAAGACCTATTTCAATGCTCCATCAGAAGATAAAAGAAATAGTTCAGAGACTCTAAATAATTGCAGAAAAGGTAAATTATGCTTCTCCCTGGGAAAGCCTACCACTGTTTAACTACATATCAGAAGCATATAGAAAGCTTGCAATAAGAATCCTGCCCTCAGGAAACCATAATGGAACATATAAAGAAGATGACTTTAGTATATATTAATGTACAAGGCTTTCCAAATCTTAAGCAGCAACCTAAGTTTTACGAGTCAGTCTTAACTGAAAGAATCATAGAACTTAAGTTCTGAAAATTAACGTATTAGTAATTTTCCCTTGTCCATAGCAGAAAACTAGACCGTTTTAACCGAAACATGTTTTTTTTTTAAAAAATAATTCAAGGTTTACAGATTTGTGTGCCAGGGAGGCCACTTCCACTATCATTCAGTTAAAAATATAATTACATTCAGTCTGATCTTACCTATTTTCTCGATTTTTTGAAGCCATTTGTACAAGTCATATGTTTATACCTTAAAAACACAATTTTTTTCAATCCTCTTTGGCTGTGCTACTAGATTGAAATATATATTGCACTTGGGCACATCAGATATGCAATTGCTACTCAGACAAAGTTCAAAGCCTTGGCCAGTACAAGTGCAAGTTGCAACAGTTAATGAAGGAAAATTAGAATATCCTGGCCCAGCACGCAGAAAGAGGTTGTGAATGGCTTCAATGGTTAAGACATGTTTCTGAAGAAGAGAAATGATTTCCTAAAGGCATGGCTAGTGTAGGGGAGTACTGGTGATTTGCTCAGTGCCCTTATCCTCTTTCTGTCCTGCCCCCCCAACATCATTTTTCTTCAGATGAGTTGTTTCAACAAACCTCCAGCACAAGATCCTGTAGTCGTACAAAATGCCACATCATTCAAGGAAAACTACCATTCAAGCAAAGAATAACAGACTCAGATCAAATGATCCATATTGGTATTAACAGCCCTGACAAATGCCTTTGAGTGTCTAAGAGATGGTAGACCATTTGATCATAAGAAGTTAAATTTCTTGCATCACACTTCAAATACATGGGGTTATTTTAATTATCAAAGCTTTAAAATAATTTTAGGATTCTATTCTTATTCAAAATTGCTTTAAAGACAAAAAAAAAAGTTACTCTTAAAAGTGACTTTCTTTTCTGCACCTCAAGTCCAGCACCTTAAGTGTAGAATTAAAAGGTCAAATTTACCATTGGAAATCAGGCCAAAGTGAATGCTTCTGTCTGGGAGTGCTCACTTCCCATCAATTCATGTTGCTTTATTTTTTCTCTCTGGCTTGCACACCAGCTCTTTTAATTTGGTTACTACATGTTACCTGTATATTTTCAGCCAATTATAATACAAGCTGTTTAGACCTGAATTTAGAACTTTAAAGAACAAACAGAAAATAGATGAAGTCTCACTACAGTGTGTTTTCCAAATATTTATGTGATTGACAGATTCTGAGCCCATCTAAATTCTAAAAAATCAATTTCATGCAATCCAATAAACACGTTAAAGACAGAAGAATTTTCAGGTGGCATATAAGCAAAACTTTAAAATGAGAACATTCTAACATGAGGTTGTAATTGCTTTTATATAGGGAAACAAACAAACAAACAAACAGTCATTTAGTGCAGCATAATTATAACTAATTAAAAGTGAAAAAGATTGACTATATATTTTCTTTGAAATCCAAATATATTAGAGGTCAAATGATTGTGCCACTCTGTAAACAATCTCTGAAACTCTATGGGAAGTGAAAAAATCATGAAGTGCAAACCTCAGTCATCTGGGAACACAAAGTAAAAATGCACCAAAAACTTGCAGTTTGTATCAGATTTCCTTTGAGAAGTCAGGATTTACTACTTATTTCAAAAGAAAAATAAAAATGGATAAACCAGAACAAACTGAGACATGTTTTGGGTTTTTTAAAGAATTTTAAAAAATTGTCTCTGTAGAAAGGTTAAGTGACGTAAGAACATTAGTTGCGAAAGCACCTTGCATTACTAGAAGATTCTAAAATTGAGGGACTCCAAGAGATTTCAATGAAGACATACCACCTGTTCAAAGAAACAGTGACAATCAACTGACAGAAGACATGCTTTTTCCTCCCTGTTCAATGAGCCATTACAAAACCAGCTTCCCAACACTAAAATAGCAAACCTCTCCCTTTTGAGAAATTGGTAGTATGCTTTGCAATTAGATTTGTGAGTAATAAGCAAACCAATCTTTTTGACTGGTAGGTTAGTAACTGGGAAGCAATATTCTATGCTGATCCTTTCCCATTTGGACAGCAGAATCAGAAATCTTCTGAAGCTCAAAATCTCAAGGCTCTATTTTTCTGGCCTTGAAGTCAAAATTTATAGTGGCTTTCCTGCACCTTTCTTAGATAATGAATTTTTAAGCTACTGAAAAATAATGTATTTAATTAGCCTGAGATTTTATCACATTTGACCTGCAAGCCTGTGTGTACATATGCATAGCAGACTATTTTTCTGGAATGAAGCCTTTTTTTTTTGGTGCTAGTGACAAGAAGAAATGAAATGCAGTATGAAGCACATCCAGTGAGACAACATAAGTGACAGACACTTGCTATTAAGAGTGACAGTTTGGAGCTTGGTTATTTTATATTGAAATCTGTAAACTCTTCTTCTCAAAAAGGCATATTTATTTTTGCAACAAAAGTTATAGCATATTCTATTTTCTCTCAATTGCCTGTATATATTAGAAAGCCTTTTTTATATCTTTTATATTCCTTAAATTCTTAGTTACTATCAGACCAATGGACTGTAATCTATAGGCTTTCTGTGTTACACACCAAAGCAAGTGTGTTGGTTTTCAGTTTTTCTTTTGATCCTAACAAAAAAACTGGAGATAAACTCTTCTTTAATGCATAAGATTCAAACTAATACTATTGAGCATAGTAACACAAAGCTCAGTTAAGACCAGTATCTTTGACTTTTCATCGAGTTACACTATGTATTAAATGGATATGCAACTAGGACAGTTGATGACAGTAAACATATATTTTACATTATAATTGCAATGGGCTCTCTTTATTCTGTGATAATGTCCCTCTCACAGTCTTAATAAATGCTTTAATTTTGAAGATATAATGAGAGCATTCTATCAAAACTGAAGTTTTTTCAGTATGAATTCCCTGAGTATAAATCTTCCCTTTCTTAATCCAATCAGAACATGAATTGCAGAAGGGAAAAAAAGATAAAAAAGAAAAGAAAAAAAAGGCAGCTGGTTTAAACTACAATAAATTCTCTGTTATGCTTTGGGGTTTAACACACTGGGAAACTCAAAGTTTTCCCAAGTCACTCAAGCCAAGTCTCAGAGTAACATGGGAAAAAAAAAAAGAAAAAATCCAGTAAACCTCCAGGGACAGCATGTAATGCTGAATTTACTAATTTAAAGGAACAAGAAAAATAAGGGGGATTTTTTTTTTAAAAAAAAAAAAAGCTTAAGTAATTTCTGGTAAATAACACTTGCATTTTGCTTAGACCACAATGAATATGGTAGGACCAATTCTGACCAAAGCAGAAGAGAAGGGAGGAGAAATCAGAAGGAGTAGAAGAAACCTACCCCTTTTAGGACCAACAAACTATTAGAATAGTTTAGGAAGTATTATTTGTGTGGTAACTTTCTCATTTGCAAGTGTCTGAAAGGGTCAATATTTAATATGATCATTAGGAAACTAAACTAATCTTAGAAACTTTAGGAATTTCAAACGAGTTTACTTGGTCAAGGCAAAAACCAGGCAAAAATAAACTTTCTGGTAATTTTAAAAAAAGGTTTTTGAGTAAATAGAATTGCTGCTTGTTCCAAGCATAGTCCACAAGCATCAACAGCAACAAACAAATCAAATTACTGAACACAAACCACTTGTACTGCAAAACATTAGGTTAAAGTTAGAATACTAAGATAAATTCCCATGGGTTAATAACTGGGACCAAAAGCAGAAGAAAATTAACTTCTTCCACAGCTCAATTTAAAAATAGCCTTTAAGATACCACTGATTTAAGGAAAGCGGAAAAGGCTAAATTTAAGTAAGACATATGGTCAACATCTGCTTTTCACTACAGAACCAACAAATGACTTTATAAATGCTGAAAAAAACCCTTAACTGCTCAATTTCCATTAAAGATTTGCCATGCAAACAGGAGAACATAAAACTTCCTCATAAGTAGATAAAAAGCTTCAAAACATCAAGACAACTGCAGCAGGTACAGGAAGAAAATGTACTTGGTATAAAAATATTTACTACAGAAGCAAAATTGTTCTCAACTGCTAGGTCAGGGCAGTTAAAGCAACTGCATAAAATGCAAGAGGTTCAGTCCTGTAATATCTATTTGCCAACATCTCCACTATGAACTATAAATATACAGTCTCATATTTGGTGTGTTCTCCTTATAGAATCTTGCCACCCTTAAATCATTACTCTTTGGGTTATGGCCAAATTCCGTTTAATTAAATTGTTACTACATCTTAGATGTAGCATCTGAGACTTGGATTTAGGGTGAAGAAAATATTTCATGAAATAGAATTATGCAGACCTAAACAATTCCTGCCAAAATAATGAGAGCTTTGGTTCCAAACCCTTCATAAAACCCCAAAGGTTAATTTAAATTAAAAAGGCAGAAGGAGGATGCAAGGAAGGAGTATCTGAAAACAAATCTAGGGCATTGTTCCAATAATGCAAGGCTTTTTCTGCATGTGTTTTCTCTTAAAGAATATTAAATAAATATCAGCTGAAGGGCTTTCTGTACACAGACAGAGAAAGCACAAGCAAAGGGAAGTACATTATGCTGATCAGCTGCACAGAACTCTCTATGGTGACACTACGATTACTTCAGCAACATTACTTTCTTTCGGTTTGAATGGGATAAAGGGTGGGGGGGGGGGGAGGACAAAGAAAAACAGACACGAGTGTGATATTGGGCAACATCTTCATCTTTTC
>JANHFX010027135.1:12912-48759 GCA_027560015.1 Chloroceryle amazona | reverse complement strand
TGGGAAGCAGTCACCACATGCTGGTTCTGCGGGACACTGGGCAGGGGGAGGTGGTTGCCACATCTCTAGCATCATCTGCAGCTGCCTGATACCCAGATTGTCAGTCCAGGAGAAAGGTCAAAAATGGAAAGTAGTGTTATTTAAGCTATACACTTACTCTTGCAGGTAGATTTTTCAAACCAGTTTCAGGAAGCTTTTAACTGGATTTGATGTGTGCTTTTTTCCCCGCTGTGACTTTGCAAATGACTTTTTCAGGGCTACAGCTGTCCAGTTTTACCAGAACTATAATTTGTTATATCTACAACCTTCCATGTATGTCACAGCAGACTTTGTACTTGACACAAGCCACAGAAACATCTTTGACCACTTGCAACATTCAAACAAGCTGGACTATATTCATCATCCTATTCTGGGAAGACCTACAGAATGGAAAGGTCACACAAAGCCTTACAAATGTGCACTGTTTTGAAGCATGTCTTACCACTGCTTTGGCTGGAAAGGGATTGTTAATATACCACGTAGCAGGAACTGGAAAAAAATGTGCATGAAATGACAGAAGGTTCCTGAAAAACTACTGCCCATGTTATAACTTCATGAGATAAATATGATGCTTTTTTATGTACTTTCTTTGAAATGTCCCATGCATTCAGCTTTGCAGAGTTTGTAAACTGCCAATTTATTCATTAGTTCACAGCCAAATTCCATTTATTTATTTATTTTTTTTAAGGAAAAAATACTCTGTAATTAAATGTTCAGATTTACAAATCCTTTACAACATATCAAGCCCCTATTTTCATTGTACTGCCACAATAGTTGAAATACAAGCCTGTTCTCTCACTCTCCGTGAGGAGTTTTGTTCTTCTGTAACAGCTGTTAGCAGAAGCTGAGGGGCGGTCATGTTTATCTTAAGAAGAATTTTTGGCACGGCTGCTCCTGAAGTTTGGGTTCAAATATTTCTCTGTCTCATAAAGAGTATCTGGTTGTGGGGAAGGACTGGCTGCATGGAAGTGATTGAATGTGGTGAAAAACTGGTAAACTTGTCTCAGGGACCACCGCAAGGTAAAACTCCAGGTAGCTGGGAGGTTAACTGAAATTAAAAACCCAATGACAAAAGAACCAGCGCAAGAAGTAGCTGCGGAAGAACAGGACTTTTGGAAAGGTGTGTTGTGCAGCAGTCAGGAAGGGGAGATATATTTACGATTCACCTGATGCATGTTTGGAAAGTTCAAAGACCAGAACAGGTAGGGATAGACATTTCTGCCTTACGCTGTAGGTGCTCCATGTCCATGAACATGGTCATGTGGTCCATCTGTCTGATTCAAAGTCCACTGAAATAGTCAGAGAAAATATATCCTTGTGCTGCCTTTGGCCATGTTCTTAGCACTGGGAAATTTGAAAAGTTATCTCTTACTTCTGTCTACAAACCTGTGAGCACTGTTCATTGTAGCCAAAGTGAGAGGCTGCCTATATTTCTTTCCTTCTAAGCCCAGCATCAGTAATCTGTAATTTTTCAGGAAAGGTACATGAAGTAGATTTTATTTGCTTGTGCCTCACAGTCTCATCTTTATCTGGAAGAGAAGACACATGACAAAAAGAAGAAAACACAAGAAAGAGCGCAAGAATAAAAAAATGTTGCTGGTGGCGCTAAGTGGCCTGGTGGGGTGGTGTGCTGAGAAAGGCTAGTGAGTAGATAGAGAAAGGGTGTTGTACATGAAATCCACCATTACTGAGAAGGGTCTGCTGTTGTCACAGATCGATCAAAGTAGTAAACAAATATCCCAGACCTGCTGACAAATGTTTCTTGAGGGTGTGCTGGCTGTCAGGAGCACATTCCCTGCTTCTTTCGCCACCTGCAGGGTTAGAGAAGGATACTTCCTGAGGAGCAGCCCCAGACATTCCTGTGGGAGAACTGAAATGCAGAGAGTTCTCCCTGCTGCATTCAACATTGCTGCTTGGCTAGGTCAACTAGGAATCTGCACCAAAAGGAAGGGCTTTCTGACAGGTGGCAGATTAGCCATCAAGCAGAGCCAAACTTCTGTTCTGTAGCTGTCACAGGTTCCCAAAAACTTCACAAGTTAGACAGTGAAATGCATTCCCGCAGCAAATCCTTTGAAGATCTAGCAAAAAAAGTATGTTTATGGTATAAGAAGTCTAAACTCCAGAACTGTTTAGGATTTTAGTGTCTGTGAGTCTGCACAGAAGTGATGTGAACCTATTAGTAAGTAACACAGCAACTTTTTTTTTTTTTTATAGGCAAAATATACCCCTTGTATATATGATATTTTTTAGTAAATAAATATATCTTTTCCAAAATACTAAAGCCATTACATCCATGTAAGTGATTGCTGTTCTCTCCTGAACTCCCAAATACTCAGCAGTCATGAGCTGCACCACCCAGCCAGTGACTTCTCCCTTCTTAGTGGTTTCCAAGGGGTTTTTTTTCGCAGCTTGAAAAGTTAGAAAGTATCAAACATCCTTGTAAATAGTTATGTTGCTTTCTTCCTCTTTTATCATAGACACCTTTGTCCCTCTCATAGTTCAATATATGTCCACATGCTACAAAAATAAATCTAGGAACAGAAAGATAGGATGGCTTGATTACCTTCGTCATAGCCATCTACTAGGGTCGGGTCAGTGGGATCCAGTGGACTTGTCAAATACTTCAATAGTAGAATGACTATTTAGATATCATAGTAAGCAACTAGTAGCTAATTGGGAGTTAAGAGTTTTGGAAGTGGTCTAGAATGTTATATTTAGTGTCTTAAAATCTGTCTGTAATGCCTATCCATCTCTAGTATCTTTTCAAAGAACAATCAGATTGCTTTCTTGAAGTCTTTCTTGAGGCATCTCACTGATGAAGACCTTCTAGTTGCTTCAAGAAACTCTTTCTTCACAACAGAACAGAGAATGACATCAACAATTTCTGAAGTGAAAAAAAATATATCTGCCTTCATCAGTTGCAGCTTTTTTTTACTGAATTCAGAGCAGTGGAATCTTGAGGGAACAAACTCAATGCTTGTTGCCATTTGTTTAGACACTACTGAAGGTCTAAACCTTTCTCTCCAGCAGACTGCCTTTCCATAGCTGTGTTTTTTTTACTGAGATTTCATCATAGAACTGACAGCAAGTGGAAATGACAGCTTCCTCTGAGATGCCTGGCAAACCTCAGATCCAAGAGGGCTGCTTCTTGGTGAGTTCAGTCCAAATAGCTGTCTCTGCTCTCTAGAGTATGCTGTGCTTCAGAGTGCTCCTTTTTGCTTGTTATCCAAACATGGTGACTGTGGGGCGGGAGAAGTAAGGAGGTGCTATGCTATATAGCTGCCTGTCAGCCTTGGAGCCAAAGCTTTTACATCAGCAGAGCAAGAGGGAAGTGAGGCTAGTGGGCAATAGGACCTTCCCCCAGCGTGCAGTCAGGACATCATCTAGGCATGTATTAGATCATGAGTTTTTCCAAACTGGATCTGCCAGCGAGGACAAACCACCACTGCCTGTCTGAGAAGGACTGTGCACATTTTCAAGAAGGAGATGGTTTATTCTTACTTAGCCATGTCTCATATATGGGAAGCAGCATAATAGCACAGCGTAGCCTAATTGCTCACATCTGGATCCCTGCTGAAAATGTACAGTAATGTGTATGCAGTTTCAGTGGAAGAGACATGATTTACTGAGCTGTTCTTGGAAGCAGCAGAAGGTTAGTAAAGTACAAAGCAGATATACTCCAAGTAGTAACTAAAGCCCAGAGCTCCTTTCTACCCTTTTGTTCCATGCACAGTTGCACACGTACACACATGCATAACTGGGCTGCCAGAGGACTCTCTCTTTTTTGTTAAGAGAATATCAGAAAAGGAAGCCCTTGTGTGAAGCCTATGATAGCCACAGGTGTTTATTCATCAGAATCTTGAATCTTGAATGAACAGAATGAACATAAACCCCATCATGCTTACTGTTTCTACTGAAGTAATAATAGCCGTGGCTACCTCTAGCACATTGTTTTCTACAAAAGTGTCACTGTGAAACCAGCCACAGAGGGAGGCACAGGCTTCCTCCTAGGAGCTGTTGTTCTCCCTCGCACTGGATTCACAGTGGTACAAAGCAAATGAAACCTCAGGTTCATTCTTTACTGTGGTGCCATGCACACACCTCATGCCCAGTACAGGTGCCTCATGCCAATAAAGCAGCTTTTGAAGGGAAGGGGAACTTTTTGCGTAACCTGTGTGTGAAAATTCTGCATATTTTGATTGTTTCTTTGAAGGGGTTAGGAGGATCCTGAATCTCTGCAATATCTGTGAAATTCAGCATATTTTGGTTATTGTTTGATGAGGAACTGAGGGGGCTTGGAGGACCTTGACATCTGTTCTGTTAATGAACAAGTGTGATAATGACTGTAGTTTGAATGTGTGTACTAACTTTGAAGGTTGTGTTTGAAAACAGAAGTATCCCCTCCAATATGCATTAATGGCTGCTCTTCCCTTTCTCCCTCCCCATGTCTCTGCAATCTGATCTCTTCCCCAGGATTAATTCATTAATCAAATAAATGTGTTTAGGTACATACCAGGCCAAATCTTTTGGGTCAAATTTTTACTTCAGTCACGCTTGCTTATCCTGGTTGTCATTGACTATTATGAAAGATGAAGAAGGAGAACCAATTACAGAACTGAGAATTAAGACAGTAATAAAAATTAAATATATCATAATTCCAGAAATGATTCTGAGATGAATTTATAAAGATATCCTTATTTTCCCCCCTCTGGTGTTTCTTTTAGTAATCAGTAAATCAGTTCCAGATAGCATCCATCCACACATTTATCCTCTCATTCTGGAATCCAATTTGTTTAACAGTCAAAACTACAAAACGTCTCCTTACTCCCTGACTTCTCCCATCTTTCTCCATTCATAACTGTCTCTCCTCACCCACATCACTATTACTGATTTACCAACTGCAATATTTATATTTTCACATCTTTTGAAAAAAAAAAAAAGTCAAAACTTTTGTCTAAGTCTTCACAGCATGATATTTACATTGGAAAGTTGTAGCTAGAGATGAAAGAAATGGTGTTAGATGAAATTCAAAAGCTCTCTAATCTTCTCCTAGCAGTTATTTCACCCTTGATCTTCCTGTGAGGACAAGGAGGAGAAGGACAGTGCAAGCTGCTTGTTTGTGGCTGAACAGATGAACGCTTGACTCCTGGTACCACTGTGGTGATGGTGGGTCTCATATCCCGATGGACGCTAATCTCCACCTGGATCTCTCATGCCATCTATAGACTCTGAAGAGATCTAAACAAGGTGCAGGAGAACAGATGTTAATGGTGCAACCCCCCACTGAGTATTTAACTACAACTATTTATTAAATTCCTGCACCTCTTGCTCTCATTCAGTGAGAATTTACTGTGTCCCTGTTATCTCCTTACTGTTTGTTTTATTTTCTCCCTCTGTCCTTTACCTATTTCTTTTATTAGCTTTTGTGCGTGCACGTTTGAGTTTGCCTCCTCTGCTTCTTTCCTTGCTTCAGCATTTTGTTTCTTGGCACCAGAAAAAGGTTACAAAATCAGGGCATTAAAATATGCCATGTGAATAGTTACAAGAATGAATGCCCTGGAGGTGTAGGAGTGGCTGAAAAGCCGGATCACTCTTCACATGTAGCTAGAGACACTTATGGAGGTGACTGCAGGGCAAGTAACCAGTGGGACCAAGGGACTAAACTCAATGATTATAGCAGATTTTTCCAGTCTTGTTTCATTTTCCTGTGGACTGTCAGTTTTAGGCAGTTTAGGCCAAAGTAAAAACTCATAAGCAACATTTCTAACTGTGACATGTAGTTAAAGAGTCAAATACTATGACAGTTTTCCTGAAATAGTAGATTTTAGTGTTTATAGGGTCTCAAGGGCCCTGGATCCTTTAAACAGTACCGAAGAACGTTAGTCACCCTATTCTGTGGCAATATGACAGTTTTCCAGCTACAGGCAATCTTGGCACTTACATGACAGTTATCATCCAAGGGAAGAAACTCTCCTTCAGACCGTCAAAGTATACTGTATGCAGTGTTCCCACATGTTGTTTTCTTCAAATGTGTCCCATTTGGCAATAGGTAGAGCAGGAGAGGTGAATTCTTGTGACAACAGCTGAGTAACAGAAAACACAGAATGCTTTGCAGCATAAACTGTAAAGACATTTCTGGCCAACTGTAGACTTTTTTTTAAAAAAAAAAATTTTGAAAAAGACCTTTTCTTTGTCTCCAGAGGCTTCACAAAGAAAATAAATGTTGTAGTATTGGCTTAGTTCCTGGGCTTGGATTTTTGCAGTATGAACTGGATACTCTGAGCAGAAACAGATAATCAAGACTGTGAGGCTGAAAACCACCATGTCCTTTTCCTTAAAAAATAAAATAAAATAGCCTTATTTCACTTGAATCACTCACAGAAAAAAACTACAATACCAGAAGTGAATGTTACACTTGGACAAGAACACAGAGTATTGATGAGCTAAGTATGATCAGCATATCTAAAATAAATACAATCTTTTAATCAGTGAGTATAGCTTTATCAATTGCTGTTAAGTGTTGCAGAGACTTGGTCTTGTCACCCTTAGGAAAAAGCAAAGAAATCCAAAAAGCCCTTCTTCTGTCCAGCGCTATAAGATTGAAAGCATTTGTTTCTTGGAGTAGAACATTTTTCAGCTCTTAAACCCTTCCAAATATCACATTCCACAAATTTGAGAACACCAAAATTGAATTACTGATATTTATTCAAGAAACCACAAAAATGATCAGACCTTTCAACCACTAGTATTGTGATCAGTGTGACTCCTATCTGAATGCTCATGGTGAAAATGATGACTTATTTTAAAAATAAAAACGAACATTCTGGACACTCCCATCTTGGTTGCAAATAAAAAGAATTGCTGCTTCAGTAAAAACTTCAGTTAAAAATAAACCTTCACTTTCTTACCATTAAAGGCAACTGAAAAGCTCCTAAACTGTCTCAACTCTGGGGCTTTTTTAACTTTACGTTGTTGTTGTTGTTATTATTATTAGGTATGTCATTGGTAAAGTTACTAAAAAGTCTCTTTTGAAGGAGATTTATATCTGAAAAAAGGAATATAGTGCCATGCATTTAAACTGGATGGCATTTCTAATAAAAGCAATATGAAACAAAGAGAGAGAGATATTTGTCATAAAAATGCCTGTGGTTGCAGGGTGGAGGTCATTATAATATTCAGCAGGTATGTGGTAAAACAGGCTTGCCCAATCAGGCAGAGTAAGATCATGCACTATGGCTTCATACATCCAATTACATCCAATCACACCATCCAGACATGGTCTGTAGTTGTCTAATGCAATCAATGTTTAGTTGCTGATAAAAGGTAAGTCTACTCCAAAAAGGTGGAAACGTAGTAGTCCAACACTAAATAAAAGTTCAAATCTCCAAGACAAAATGTGCACAGAGAGTACACATATCCAACAGCAGTCCAGGAAAACACATGCCTCCTATGAGGTTGTATCTGTAGTTATGAAAAAAATTCTTTTTTAATTTCCGAATAGTATGAGATGGTTTATGCATTAGAGGCAAGGAGGCTGGTGTGAGGTTAAAGAACAGGCAAATAGAGAAACCTTGGGATAATTTACACTGTGAGACCATGGGTATAAATTATTCATCCCAATGGGCAATATAGAAAGTACCTTGCTGACTTTAGAGCAGGTGTAAGCATAGACAAGATAGAATAATAAAGTGTTTATGTAAAGCTCCATATGCTTGTTGGTCAATACTTTGCAGTGAGTTAAGGAGACAACAATAGTGCTTCCACTGTTTTAGGAGCACTGAATTAGTTTTTCTTCATCATAAAAGTAAGTTTTAAGTGTATTTTTCTAAAGAGAGCATTGCAGAATTTTCATGAGCTTTATACAGGATCCTAAGTGAGTCCTTCACCCAGAGCATGTATTATTCCATGAACTTCGCCCTGTCCCAGCAGTCTTGCATGCTTGCAATTTATATTCTAAAAGAAGTAATCTTTACTTTACCTTATTCCAAGATAAACTGGTAGACTCATAAATGTCTTCCATCATTCCCATTCCTTAATGCTTCAGGGAAGAGGAAGCAATTAGGGAATCAGTGAAAGAGGGGGAGGAGTCTTTCAGACAACATTACCTGAGCAGTTGTGCTCATTTTTTCCTGCTGAGGTGGAGAAACAGTGCTGCACAGCCTGTCCGAGCTCCTCTATGGTGCTCAGTGCTCTTCTGCCCATTGCAGGGGTAAAAAGTGATAAATCAAGGAACAAGATAAATTTCAGTTCTTCTGAAGCAAGTGTGATGTTCTGAGCTTTCAGTTTTTCTTACAATAGATTGAGGATTCTCTAGAATTGTTTGGCCTAAACATAATATTAGGCACTTATGGACTGGGAAGCATGAATTTCATTTTTCCTTTATCACCTCTGTCTTTTCACCTAGTTTCTCCTGCCATGTAGACTATGTCTGGGTAGCCACCTTAACAGAGTGCCCTTGCACAGGGGACTAGACTATTAGCTGTATCATTAAGTGCCCCAATTAAAAAAACGCCTCTAGTCTGCTGTGCAGCTATTTCAGTGTTTCTTCCTTGGGTATTTCATGACTTAAAGTTCTAGGTCAAAACAGGAAGAGGACAAAGAAAAAAATAGCAAGAAACTGTATATAAGGACAGAAAAAAATAAAACAAAAATTATTAAATTACAATAGTATTGGAAGCACTCATACAAAGAAGGATCAGAAGATCCTAAGGCTTTTACTTTAGACTTTTCTCAAGGACTCAAAAGGACTTTGTGGAGTTTATTGTAACCCTGGTGGTCCCTGAGTTGCTGTTCTGAGGTCTGGAAGAAAAGACTTGATATGCAAGGAAAGTGTGGATGGAGAAAGTGAACAGATTTATATTCTTCTATTTCTGTTCTCTCTTTTTTTAGTTTATTCAGGAAAAGTTCAATTTTATGTTCCAAAGAAAATCTGTCTTCTGAGTTTAAAATTCCTTCTGACAGTGCTGAGTTTCGTTTCAAGAAAATGACATAGATCAACCTCACTAACTGGCTAACAATCAATAACAGTGACAGCAACAACAGCAACAATGACAACAAAAATATAAAAGACACATATTTAGTATATTCTTCCACCTTTTTCATTACTTTGAAAAGAAGAAAATGCTGATCATTTTATTGAATATAAAAGTATCAAAGTTATTTTGTTTTCATCACCTGCATAGTTGTGCATATTTTGAGAGATGAAAACAAGTAAAAGCAACTGTAAAAATAATGAAAAGTTGGGAGTTAGTTTTCATAGTTACTTCTTTTTCATGTCTCAGAAAACCACAAAAGGAATCTTTGATCCCAGTTGGCCTAATGAAGTGATAAATTAGGTCTTCATTACCTATTCCTTTGGCAGTTCTTTGGGCAAATAGAAAACACATATAAAGCCAAATATTTTGTTACAAAACAAAGAGTAAAGGCTTTTATTATAGCTAGGAATAAAAGTTATGAACAACACTAGAAAAGGTAGGTTGATTTTTTTTTGTTTGTTTGTTTGTTTTTTTGGTTGTTGTTTTTGTTTTCATTTTCTCTAATTTGAGACTACTGATGTTCTCAGATCATTTTTGTTTATAGCCAAAACCACCCTTTGGGTATTTTAGGGTGCTTTATCCAACAAATAATCCCACTGATTTACACAAGAATGACTCACAATACTAGTAACTAGCTAGTGATATTTAAATAATGATAATGTAAGAGTGTTGGAAGAACTGTGGTGCTTTGGCATCTCTACCACTGTTTAGAACATATATCTGTTATTTTTATGACATGTTAAGCTGATATTCTCTAAATAGCCCTGGGAGATCAACTTTGTGGAGGAGACATAATATAGCAAAACGTACCAATACAAGAACATACTGTAAACTGTTTGAAATTGCAGTGAATGAACTTTATTTATTTTCTTTATCTTCTTAAATCTTGTATTTTTGTGTTTTAAATAGATTCATGAAGCATAGCCAGATAACCCTTCAGGAACCCAGTCTTGATAAAAGCATCTAAAAGTCTCCTGGCTACCCAAAGTTACTTCTTGACTATTTTGATAGGCACTCTGTATTTTTTAACTACAGCGCACTTTTTTGTTCTGATTCAACCACAGTCACCTTTCCAATAGATTCTAATAATTCATTACTTTAAACTGTGAAAACTTGCCTACTCTATGAAGTTAGTAAGAATAATTCTCTAACGTGTTTGTGGTGGAAACAGTAAAGACAAACCAACTAGCTAGAACTATAGCAGTTTCACTTTTGAAGTGATACAAACTATTACATTGTTTTCTTCCCTGATATTATACCATGATGCAAACTATGAAAAAATTACATATATTGAGTTTTAAAAGGGGTGCTATTATATGATTTTTTTTCATTTTCATTTCAGCCATTCTTGCTAATGTTCAATTATGAGACTTCTGATGGCAAACAGGGTGATTTTCTGCAGGTCCTGATACCATTACATGGGGTGAAGCACTGTTTGAGAATGACCCAACTTTGACTCCAGCTCCTTATGTTCAATATGTAGATTCATATGCAAAAACTGTAACACAAAGTTCTGTTGCTGTTGTAATCATAACAGTCTTCTAACAGGCTGCAAGAGCATTCAGTCAAATATTTGAAGCGGAGCATTTTCCGTAAACCTCACTTAATCTGTCCTTTATAGGAGGAAAATTAAAGCTATGTTTCCACTGAGTTCAGGCGAGGTTTCTGGAAATATGTGCTTGTAAACAAAATTACAAAGATTATTCCCACCTGCTTCTGCTTTCACTTCTGATTAAACACTAAGGTCAGTGATATGAAAATCTTGGGAGATTTCTGAGACAGTGGTTGATCAGATTCCAGAAAGAAGAAATCCAAATGGGAAAAAGAGAACAGACGAGGCAAAACTGGTAACTTTTTTTTTTTTTTAAGATAATCTGTCATTAAGACAGGAAAATTATGATGTAATAGGAACAGAAATTGTTGGTTACAATACAACTTGACATTTATTTCAAGATGGAAAGTTTCACAATATGCACCTTTTGTCTACATTTTTTCTGCAGTGCCAGGATGTTAGGGCCATTTTGTCTTCCGGTTGAGTAAAGGGTCCTTCTCTCCACTTTTATGTGTTTTTTTTTAAAAAAACTAATCCACCTAGATATTAGGTGTATCTAATGTTAAAATTTTGGATGAAATGTTTTAATCAACCATTTTGTAAAATGGCACACTGAAGAAAAATGTATGTATGAAGTCAAGGAACTTACTAGACCACATCTTAGTGAAGATTCTATATAAAAGGCTAAGACTCCCTCTTCAGTACGAGTATTAAACATTGGGTTTAAAGTGTTGGAGACAGCTTGTGTTCTTATTCACACTGACATGATGCTTATAGATTTAGGCAGTGAATTCAGGGTGTATCTGGCAGCAGAACTGGGTTAGTGTGCATCACTGGCACTGTTAGAAGCTTTGGCTATATCTATGCTAGCAAACTGAAAAGGTCAGGCTCCCAGCTAAACCTCTGCAAGAGGTGCTCATTACTACCACTTTTTTTGGCAATCTCTAAGACACAGTGTTGACCTGAACTCACCAGCATCTCTTCAACAACGTGAGAGCTTCTGGGACAGCTTAAACCAAATCTCATTCTCAGTAGATAGTCTGTCTGCACAAATCTATGATGTTTGGATGGCAGAGCTGGAGAGGGTTTAACTACATGTCCTTAACAGTACAGAAGAGTGTCACTGTACACAACTAGTAGTCTTGTATTGCTTCCTGTGAAAGCTAGAAATACAGGAATGTGGAGAAAAGGGAAAATGGGGAGGGGCGGGGGGGAGAGCTGGAAATAGCAAAGGGGTCTTTTAACAGCATCAAGAGGCCCTGCTGTTTAACTGCAGAAGTGACTGTGAGACTTTGGATAGGGATAGAGCCCACATGATCTTCCCTGCTCACCCTTCAGACTCAGTTTGTAGCTGGATGGAATCAGTGTAGCCATTGGTGCTATTCTCACCTGTAGCAGCTGAAATTTTGAGGCCATATTTAAGCCATTTAATATTGGTGCCCAGCTGAGACAGTGGGTCTCTTTTTCTCTCTGTTGAGTTTTCAGGAAGCTAAGTCTGAACTGCTGCTTTACACTTAATTTACAGCAGCAGCAGCAGTGCTCAAGTTAGACACTTCTGGTTAGGTGGGATCCTTTCTTTTAGCTATATGAAAGATATGTATGTGGGCTTTCTTCAAGGTCAATGGAGAGACCAAGTCCAGATTTATTCTATTGTAGGACAGTTATCTAAGATAGGTGGGATGAATCTTTGTCTCTCTGCCTGCATTGGTTACAGGAAGAATCTAGGAGATTAATTTAGACTAGATGACTGATTTTTCTACAACTGCATTTGAATGGCATAGTCACCTTGTTCTTAATGAAAATGTCAAGACCTGTGAAAATGTAAGGAACATGGAACTTAAATTTCAGATAGGTAAAATACCTTTCTCTACTATCAGGATCTGATTCTCTGTCTCCTGTAGTTAATGGCAAAGATACCATTGATTTCAGCAGGGCAGACTTAGCCACAAATGCTCAGTGGTCTGTTGGTCTGTCCAGTCCTATGCTTAGGTAAACTGAAGTTTTGGTTATATCTTTAAAACCAACAGATTTAATAGGATCCTGTGGGTTGTGAAAGCTAACCAGAAGTCGAGATCTAATATTGTAGGAACTATAATTTTCTGGATTGTGGGCAGTAAACTCAAAAGGCACTAGTTGTGTTTTTTGTCAGATTGCTTGTGGTAGTTTGTGCAAATAGCATGCAGGTAAGGTACTTGTCAAAGTTCTGGAATCCAAGTTTTTTCTAGTTAGATTTTTCTTGAAATATTTTCCCTCTTTATCTTGTGCTGATATACACTTACTAGCAGAGGTGCTAAACTCTGGAATGACCCTGCTGTTTTAGTCCTGAGCTCTGTTTGATGGAGGGAATACAGATGCATCTGGCATGCTCAGTACTATAACAAAAAAAGAGCACACCAAATCCGGAATAGATAATGACAATCTCAAAAAGGTTCAGTGAGGCAGAGTAATAATATTCTAGAAATTGGAAATCCCATCAGATGAAATGAGTGAAATGGAATGTATCTCATGAGACATAAAATGTCTGATGAAAATAAAGAAGGTTTAAGAAAGTTATTGAAGACAGTGAATGAAAATATTTCAGTCTCAGAATCAGGAAGTGTGAGAGAGAATAGCTAAGTGTATTGGAACCTCAAGAATCTTAGTAAGCATTTAAGGAGGGCAACAAATTTGTGGAGTTGATAGGTGACTTTTAAACATCTGGTTTTACCAATGATAATTCAGCTGAGATGTTTCCCAAGACATACTATTTTAAGGGAGTAAAAATGAGACCAACGACATGCAAAAGAAGAATGATGAAAAAGTTAACAATTTCAGAAAAAAAACAAAACAGTGATGTACACCTAAAATTTTGAAAAAACTTAACAGTGGATTTTCTGAACTGCAGACAAAACAATAACAATACAGGCTGCATAATAGATGATACACTAGGAAATTGAAAGGCAGCAAATATTTTATTTACAGTTTTTTTAAGTCCTAAAGGATAATATTTTAAAAGGCAAAAATGACAAGATGTTTCTTAAGAGATTGAAAAGAGACTGCAAAATAGGTATTTAAAATATTTCTGTTATACGGTAATTTTTAGTTATCAGTTGCATTTCACACTTAGTGTATAAACATTCTGAGCCAGTCCTGTATTGAATTTGTTATTGACAGTCCTAGTACTTTTATCTGTTAGTTTGTTTTCTTTTTTTTTATTCCACGTTTTTTTCTTTTTCATTCTTTTCCATATGTCTCAAGTATCATCAGTGAATCAGAAAGCAGAAAGGCTGAAGAAATGAATGGGCAGAGCAGTTCATTAAAAAGACTGTGTCTGTATCTGGGTGCATATCATAGAAATCTGGATTACCCTTTCAGCAAATAAGGGAGGAAACTTTAGTTTAGTTCCAAGAGTAATAAAAATGTTCTGGGTGGAAATGTGTATCATTTAACAGCACAGCATTCTTCTTACTGACATTGTCTGTATATTGCATTACTCCCCAGGGAACACATTCTTTCACATTTTTCTTCATCAAAGCCATATTGCTACTATGCCACGTAAATTGAGGCAGTACTTGAAGTGAGAGAGCTGATGGCTCACAGTTATATAAAGCCTGCTGATGAGTTCATAAGTTACTGAGTTTCTCAGTTCTGTCTGTTCAGTGGTCAACTCCTGTGCTTGCAGCATGCCCTGTGATGGTGTCTAACTGCAGTGTCTGAAGCCACAAAGCTGAGCTCTGCATGCTTGTGTGCATCCCCTCCCAGCTCACCACAGAGTAGTTCAGTGCTTTTTGCAAGCCAGTTTGCAGGATATCGCAGCTGCATTACAAACAGGCTGTGGGGTGATGAGGTAGGGGGATGGGGTGAAGTGTAGGGTGTCTCCCCAAAGTTGTGAGTGCCCATAGTAGCATACTGCAGGGGGTCTTCTAGCTAATGCTGTACTATTGCTATATTCCCTGACTAGTTCTTGTGTTTCATGTTATTTCTTTACAAGGTGCTTGCCCTGTAATACGTCATGTTATAGCCTGCCTATTCAACACCCCCAGCACAGGTCACTATGCTTATACCCCATTTTTACCATCCACTAGCCTTGATAAAACAGGTCTTTTTTTTTTTTTTTTTTTTTTTCCACCAGATACTCTGGCATTGGTGGAAGAAGTTTGGTTTGTATTGGGTATTTTAGTCTAGATCTATAATTTTCTTCCTCCTGTTAACTTCACCGTGATCTTTGGGAGAGCAGGAATGTCAGAATTTTTTCCCTAATGTGATGCTTTCATTAATGAAATAAAGCAGTCAGGACCTTGGCAAGGTAAGGGGAAAGCCCCAAAACTGATGAAAGGGGACCCCATGCCTACAGCTGGTTTATTAACTTGAATTTTCTGGTGGACTATGTAAAGCAGTTGACAAAGACTGAAGAGGGGAAACAGCTATGAAAGACATTTTAGCAAAGCAATATTGAAAGCTTGGAAAACTTCATAAATAATAATAATAATTTATTTTTTTTCTGTCTCCCCACTTGTAAACTTATTTAAAGGGTCCTAGATATATTCCTCTCCCCTGCAACTTCCTTCTGTTTCTGGATGGAGTTTCACCATCCTGGTGTTCAGGAGCTTTGTAGAAGACACATACAAGAATTCCTAGTGCCAGAACATTAGCTCCAAATACATGTTTTCAAAGCTAAAAGTACATAGCACCTTTCTTCTAGCTGCTTCGCTGCTACTGCTTTTAGTGCCTGTCGACTGATTTTAGTCCATCTGATCTCAGTACAGCTCAATAGAAAATGGACATTATATATCCATATTTTATCTTGAAAGAAAAAACAAAAAAACCCAACAAACCAACAAACCAGCCAACCAACCAAAAAGTCGTAGCAGAAAAGTGCTTTGAGAGCAGTTTGACAGTAGCCAATAAGAAACAGCCAACATAAAGTTTCTGGAGAAATACTGAACTGCTTGATGCAGTGACAATAAAATTTTACTTGCCCTGTTTTCCCTAACTGCTTATTTAAAGTTAATAAACTTATATTGTCCTGGTACTTTTCTCTGCCTTTTGATCCTAAGAAGCCAAGTAGCACGTTCTAAACTATGAATCCTCTAACCGCACAGTACAGTTCTGGTTGCTAGAGCAGCCCTATAGATTGGAGCAATAAAGGGCCCAAGTGTCCAGGAAATTAGATATCACGTGTGCCTGTCCTATGGCCAACAATCACATATTTTATAATAAATATTTTCTGGCAATGCATAAAGCAACAGCAAATTACAATGTATGCTATTCCACTAAACTCTCTTTGATCTGCCCAATACAACCTTCTCACACTTATGGTGAACTTTCTAACACCAAGATAATAAGAAAGTATTCATTATTTAATTCCTTAATTACTTAAACACTGCTCTGTGCTTCTCTCTATGTAACACAAATGTCAAGATTACCACAGTGTTAAACGAATGTTTGAGATTTAGGAATCTGGTTTTACAGGAAAGTCAAAGCAGCACTGCGTGGACAAACTCAGTATACAGCAATGACAACAATGCTGTTGGCATTTCCATGGCAAAACTAGATACAGGATTATATGCAGAAGTATTTCCATGTACTCTCCAAACTCTCTATTGTCTCAGACAAGCTGATAGGAGGTGGGATGGAACAGTTGGTAATACACTGTCAGACATCTCTGAATCTAGCTAGATATATACAGGTATGTATATATAGCTACTCCTCCATCGACTTGGTGTCCTATCCACTGTTGGAGTAGATACAGATAGAACTAAATACACAAGGAGTTATGACAGAAGAAGTGGAAAGATGAAAAGCCTTCTAACTGAATAAGAGAAGTAGCACAGAGGACTAAATGACAACTGCCTCAAACTTTCTTGGCTAGATTTCATAAACATTGTGAAATGCTCTGTGGTCTCTATTATGAATAAATGTACCCAAAGGCCTTTGTTAAAAATCTCCTTTAAAAAATCCCAAACCAACAAAATTGACAATTTTTGTGGTCAAAACCCATAACACTGCAATAAGAATAAAAAAAAAAAAGAATATATACATGTAAAGTTCATGCTTATCTTCTGGTTTTTGTGTTTTCAGAATGATCCTAAGTGATATTTATGTCTTTTTTTAATTCAGCAATATGTCCAAAAATTACCTTAAGAAACAGGATGCAGTTCTTATGCAATGCCTCAAAGAACTTACATGTTAAACTCACAGGACAGAGGCTTCCCAGAGACCATCAAGTGCTTCATGTTTAAATTAATATTATGAAAGCTGGCAATTCTTGAAAACTGTGCTATTCATTTCAAATCCTATTTTTAAGTATCCCAAAAGGAAATTTGTAAGGAGGGTATGAGGGGACTTATTGGAGTGTGAGCTGATATGTCAAGTGAAATCTCCTGATAGCATACCCAAATAATCTGATAAATTAGATTAAATTACCTTGTCTTAATAGAGCTGTCATAAAACCTCTTTGATAAGGTTTTCATATTATTCTTTTTGGTCACAAAATATGTTTGCTGACACTGCGTCTTTCCACAGGAATGAGCTACTGAAAAAGAATAATTATTAAGAAAACTTTTTTTATTTTTAGTTTCAGGATAGAATTGCTGATCATGTGTGAAAGAGAGAAGCAGAAAGAGCCCACTTGCACCCAGCTTCCTGGTGGTTAGGGCACACATTGCAATGGAAGATCTTTGTGCTAGTTACAGGGCTAGTCCCAATAAGTGATACTTCAGCTTGAATTTACCAAATGAGAGGTGACAGCCTCAGGTCTCCAGAAAGTGACTATTTTGGGACATAATGATTTCTCTATTGTTCCTTGGCATAGGAGAAAATTTATGAAGTCTTAGGACCACTATGAAATCTCAAGAAACCCAGTTCCACTCAGTTGTGTTTCTGAGCTTGCAAATTTCAAAGTACACAAAGCTGACCAAATGAACTAGCAACACTTTCAACATGACATTTATATGGAAACAGAGGAAGAGACCAACTCCTGTCTGTTGCCCTTAAAGACAATAAACAAAAATGACAATATTGATAAAGTTTAAAATAGTTTAGGATATTATTGAAATATCTGAACATAAAGCAGAGAGCATCATCTGGCAAACCCAATACTTGAGCAGGTGTCTGGATTCTGGAATACTGTTTGACAAAGGAATTTGTCTTCATTATGGAGACTCCTGTAAAGCACAGCTTTGAAATAGGGCTTAAATACAGTATACTCATATTCTGGAAAACTGACACAAGAAGAGATGTTCAAAGGACTTTCACTTCCTTATGTCAGCCAAGTGTAAACTGAATGCATAGAAAAGTGTTTCTGAAGAAGCAGCCTTACACTGCCCCTAATTAGAAATACTTATTCAGATATTGTTCTTACCCTAGCTATCCTGTAAAGGAAGGAGATACTGGACAGGTGAGTTGTACAATTACTCCTTTCTATAAATCAGTGAAGGTGTGGTTCTGGTGACTAAGTGTGTACAGCATGTGCAAGAAACAGTATGTGGAGCTTAACATGTATTATACAATATGTATAGATTAACACTACAGTGCTGCTTGGGATGTCAAGATAGTGCAAAGGACAGATTTGAAAGGGTTTCCAGTACTTCCTGGATATGATTTATGGATCTTAGGTGTCCAATCTCAGCTAGACTACTTCTGTGGCCTGTGGAAAGGAACTGCATAACCATGTGGTAATGGATTCACCTTAACATAGTGTTGTATGATTAACACGGTAAATCAGTTCCTATAACTGCTTGTTCCTCCCCACGCATTACAGAGGTTGCACACATAACTGATTATATTGGGTGCTTAACTTACACATAATGGAAGTTACATGAACTTAAAGTCCTCTCCCCTTAGCTCTGTAAATAACTATCTAGTTCCTATTGAATAACTTGTGAGAAATGTATCTCAGTCTCTGTGAAAAGCAATGATGTATTAGATAAAACTTTCTAACTCTCCATATGCGGCATCTTGTTCTGTTCTGGGAACAACAAAAGTGCAAAAGAGATGTCAGTCCTCTGGGTTCATTGTGATGCTTCATTTCTTAGTCCTATCCCTTATAGACAAAGGAATGTGTTATCTTCTGTTATCTCATCTTTCTAGTGAATCTTTGACATATGGAGGCAAGTTCTGTTAATGAGTGGAGGTGCAGACTCATGGAAATGTTGTGGAAACATTAAGATCTTTGTGGCTACAAACTCAGAATGATGCCAGCTGGGAAATCTAATTTAAAAATAGACCTACAATGAAAGTTTAATTTAAGCCAAACATTTTTTTTCTTTTTGAGTTCTTTGCACAGTGTGGTTTTGCACTCACTGATTGTGCTACACTATTACCTTCAAATAAGTGAAATTTCCTGAGATTATCTGCAGGGTCAATAAATATTAAGTAGCACAATGTTGCCATCTTTAATTTCTACTAACCCAGACCTGGAACATATATGCATGTAACATGTAGGTAGTATTCAATCTTAAACATCTACAATGATATTCAAGAGAAGAAGAAAATCAGGTTATTCTTTTTTTAAATTGCTCCAATATTAGAACCAAGATACCAAATTAATATCCTATGAATGACCGTTAATTCCTCTCATCTTCACTTCTAGCAATCAGTCTACATTGTCTATGTCTACTGAGTCCTTGGAAAGTTGGAGTGCAAATAGCCACTGCAGACAACTGAATACTGCTCAACACCAAAAGGTCAGTCTGACACACAGACCTTTTCCAATGAATCCATGATATGGAATCTCATTGAGAGCAGTGGACTCTTCTGCTGGGACAGGTACCTGATCATGTTCCATGGTTTGTGATGGAGCTCAGAATTTTCTCAGTCCTTGTGAAACAGTGTCTCCTGTTGACTCACAGAGAACAATCATTAAAAGTAGTAGTTTTCCTCTGACTCAAATGAGATGGATTGGCTGTTAATAAGAAGCACCTTACAGCCTTAGAAAGAATGAGTTTTACTGAACCTTTCTGGATATTTTACCTCCATTACTAAATGACTGCTATCAAAATTCTAAGTGATCTAAAAGTGAGAAAAAAGGAAGCTGGGTGGCTCCTCCTTAGATTTCTACATATATATTGAATAAAGTGAACCTAAATCTCAGATTGACAGCTCTAGTTTCTTAATACAGTGTTAAGGTTCTAATAAAATTTTAATTTCCCTTCTCTCCTTCCTTTTTTTTTTTTTTTAACAAGTATTTGGGATCCAAGTGAACTTTTTCCTGGCAGTTTTAGTGCCTTTTTGCTCAAAACCAAAAGTGGAGCATGGAAGATAACAAATTGGAGCAAAGTCCGACATTCTGTACACAGTGTTTGCACTGTGAGTAATACAACTTTTGTGAGAGGAAATGCACCCTTTTATCTTAAAAGTCATGGGATCTACTGTGTCAAATAAATCACTAATTTTGTGGATCTTCTTCTGGAGATATAAAATTCAAGAGGAAGGGAGCCTGCTTCTAAACAAGCTCTGTGTACTGGTGGTTTGCTGTGTGCATGGGGGATTTGCAATGCCGGGGCCCAAATGCATGTTAAAATTGGATGGTTTAAAATCAATTCCTCCTTGACATACCTTTCAAGTCTGAACAGATTGGAAGCCCTGGGGCTTCTGAATGTGACCTTCTCTGGAAGCAGTTTATGAGATTAACTCTCAAAGCACAGCTGGTCTCTGTCTCCCCTTATGCTACATATTAGTACTGCTATCAAACTCTATTTGGAAAAGCACAAAATTCTGCAAGTCTAAGCTCAAATCTGACTGAGTAAAACATGCTCCAAATTCCTTATGTTTCCTTTCTCTTTATTCAGACTCCTTCATGGAAATGATTTCCAGAAAGAAACCCATGTGTTAATATTTTATACTATTTTGCAGGTGGAGGTAAAGACCCATTCTTTACAACAACTCTGGAGAGACTTTAGATTGTCTCTTATGTACAGTGAGTGTCTCAAAATCATGGTGAAGGAAAGAAGCACATTATTTTTCACCAAATTTATACAGAGTTATTTTCTTCATAGAGATCTGCTTCATAACACTGACAATAGTAGCTGAATGGTGGTTAGGAAATAGATTCAGCAACTAATCTAAAGCAATGTGAAGTAGAAGCTCCCTTCTTGCTCATTGCCTGTGATTAACTGCCAGAATCAATCTATGGGGCTTTCTTTTAAATTGAATATATTAAAAATTACACTATTAAACAGCATAGAAAGAATTAAGAATCAAACTTTATTAAATAATTACATCACAGTAACTGTTTGGAATTTACAGAGAGACTCTGTGGATGTCAGAGCCAGAAAAAGAACAAAATTTGGCTTAATTTTAGTAATATAGTTGGCCAGTGTCCAGACCAAAATGGAGGGAATCTGAACCAAATATTTGTCAAAATGTCCCCCTTTCAGTCATGGCCGAAAAAAAAGGAAGTTCCTGGAAAGTTCCTGTGTTCTCTGTCATCTTGCTTTCTGCTTTGGGATGGGGGTTCTACTCCTACAATGGCAGCAGCTGATTCAAACACTAAAGTAGACATACTAAAGCTACATGTAATGTATTACACTGTATTCCACTAAGAAATTAAAATATTGTGGTTCCTTTGCCTATTTACTGCTTCATTTATATGGTATTACATGATACCAAGGATCATTCCTCAAAAGTACCAGTTTATGAGAGTATTCAGGCCAGCAGTTTTTATCTTGAAAACATCATACTTTATTGAAGGGTGGCATCTGGACACCTATCATAGAAAAAAGTCAGCAGGAGAGTAAATATGGAGTATATTTGGGGCACAAGACTGGAAAAGGTCATGATTTTGGAGAACAACTAAGGCTTGTTTAAAATACTCAAACTGAAAAATCAAGTCCCTCTCTGGATTTTTATCTATCTTGTTCTTAATACTGGAAGAAACCTTGCCTAGGATTACTGTATAAAACCTGTTTTTTCGTCTTTATGATGTAAAGTATAATGACTTAATGGTCTTGGTGAAAGCATCATGCATCTGCTGTTTGTTTTCAGAGTAAGCTGTCTTCTCTCTTACAGAAGCTAAAGGGTCCAGATACAATTCTTGGAATTTCTAAATCTAGAAAAGGATTAATTCTAATCTTCAGTTGAAGGTAGACTGGAAAAAAAAATACTAATAAATCATACTAATTTATAAAGTGGGTGGAGTAGTGCATCTGCCTCATCCCTATTCCAGTCAAATCCTTGAATGTAAGATTGTGTTGCTCATGCCCCTGGAAAGTTAATGGCTCCATTAAGATTTACTAGGCAGTTATAGACACCCTTGGCAAAAGTTTTGTCAAGTAGAAAAAGATTCCTGGTAGTTCTGCATAAGCTATCTTTTCACTAAATGATCACATTCACCTTATCTGACTAAACAGGTTTACATTTGCTCTGATGAAAAAGAAAGTATGAATGATACAGTAATAATGTCTGCAACTACAGGAATTCATTTCCTTTTTAAAAATAGAAGGAGGCGATATATCTTTTGGAACTGAGAAGAAAAAGAAGTCTGAAAATTTTCAAAGAAATCCACATAGTTATTGACAGTCTTGAGCCAAAAACTTTGTGATAAGTGTTCTTATAATGTGGGACATGTGACAGAGCAAATGAATGACTGCACCAGAGAAAGGGACAAACAGCAAGGATGTGAAATTATACTTGGCACAGTTTACTTTGCCTCAGAGTTTTCTAGAGAACCAGTCTTTCATTTTAGCTTGAGCCCAAACCCAGGGTTTTTTAAACAATCTTTAGCTTTTGTGGCTGGTTGCTAAAAATGCGGATAAAAAGCAGCTTTGAAACACAGTGCAGAGTTACATTTACAAAACCTACATCAGGTTCATTTTCCTGAACTGTTCATTTTCCTGGGGCAGGGGAGAGGAAGACAGCAATAATTAAGGTGAATATTTTGTTTCTTACATTTATTCTTTGCAGTAATAGAAGATTCTAGATCAAAGAGGTTCTTTGTTAATAATCTCAAGCTGAGCCTCAACTAAAGACAAATCCAAATAGTGTCCTTTTGATCTTTTTCAGTTTTGTTCTTGAAACCACTCCCATGTTTCTCTGCATATCTTCCATTATATGAGCTTGGATGGTAATAGACTTTCCCCACTTTGATACAGAGTTTGATTAACCCCTGTTGGTGCCATTATCTTTGAAATGGAAGTCTGCATGTTGAGTAAGCTTCACCACTCTTCCCTTTGTAAAACCAGCACTCTGGAGAAGCAGCAATCAGAAGACTGTAACTCTATGATGTGAATTACTGAAGCTAGACCAGTGAGTGGGCTGACCAAGCATTTGTTTTCAACATTTTTGTGGAATATCTGTAGTCTTTCTTTATCTGCATCTGCAGTTCTATGAGCTGGCTACTTGTAGGGAGTCAAATAACATCAGTGATCAGGGTCTTTCTCTGCTCTGAGCTTTATTTAATGTATGTATAACTGGCTGTGGAATGTTTGTTGTTTTCATACTAAAAATGAAACAAAACCAAAATTGGTGTTATGTGAGCAATTTAACTGCAGAACTCTTTCATGTGTGCTGCAGTTGTAATTAGAGTTTCAGCAGACATTTTCAAATATCCAATGGTAATCAAGGAAAAGGTAAAACTGGATAGAAGGCAGTGGGGGGCGGGAATATACAAGCCGTGGTTTTCATTCCCATGCAGGACATCTGAAAAAAGCTATCACAGGTTAATGTTATTGACTAAACCTCAGAGTGTAGCCCTGAATACTTTTTATATTTTTTATTTTTTACTTTTATTTTTCATTTGTTTGTTAGCTTGATTTTTTGTTTGTTTGTTAGCTTGATTTTTTGTTTGTTTGTTATTTAACAGTAAGTATTTGAGTCTGCCTCATTTGAGAGTAATACTGGAGGGTACTTTCTGAAAGTAACTGGTGTGCCATAATTGTGAGATCAGAATATCAGGGCCTGCTCCTTGCAGCAAGGTGTTCATGACCTCTTCCAGAAGTGAGATCACATCCACTGTGGAAAGATGGCTAGATACAATGTCCTTGATAAGAATTGGGTGAATTACAGGGAGCGAGGCCCTAGAACATATATATGTGTAGGAAGACACACACATACACATATGCATAAGCACAAATGTATTTATTTTAAAAACTTCTATGCAGAACTGCCTTTACCAGATATACTTGTGTGCCCTGATAAACAAGCAGAACCACTGCTTTCGGATATCTCTTATCACTGGCAGTATGTGCCACAACACAACTGAAAAACAGGCCACAGCAAGCTGAAGAGCTGCTTTTAATTAACTTCAAAACAAGTTGATAATGGAAGTGCATTTTTCTTTTCCTGTTGAATGAAGATGTACTGATTCAGCAATAATTGAACCCTAAACACCTCATAAACTTCTTCTGGGAGGAGCTGCAAGAAACGCCAGCAAAATCATCTGTTAGTCATTTAGACGAGAGAGGCCTCTGTTGAGGCCAGTTTTCCCAGTCCCAGATTATAAAGGGAAGGCAGTGATAGTGGCTGGCCATACTGAATGTTGTACTTTGCATAAGCAGGCTATGTTGTGAGTTTTCCAAAAGTAGCTGTTACGAGACAATAGGGTAGTCTGATGTGGCCTAAGATTTCTTAATCAAAGACACTGTCTTCTAACAGCTCTTTTGACCATTACAGTAGGACTGTTTTTAAAGTGCTTATCTTAGAAAAGCAGGACTGTATTTATATTTCTGCTTTGTGACTGCCAGAGCCCTCAAATGCTTTATTATAGTGCATTGCCAGTTTTATTGTAGCTAAGGTGAAGAACTCCTTATGATTGTGAGGGTTTGTTTTGTTATTTTTTTTAATGTAAGACCATAAACTCTTACTGGTCCTGCCTATAATTGCACAAGCCTGCTAATGATGAAGGATTAGTTTTGTGATGCAGACTTCAGGTTCAATGAGCAAAAGGTTCTTAAAATACAACTTTCTGAATAAAACACCATTTCTTAGATGGAATCTGCTGTTGCAACTATATGTGGACAGCTTTGTAAGTCTCTGTGTAGAGGCATAAAGCCGGGCTTCAGTCCTACCCCAGGTACTCTCAGGTGTTCACTGCCAACCTGCAGCTACCATGGGAAATAAGACTAAGAATGATGTGTGGTTTTAAATTAAAAAAAAAAAAAAGAAAAAAAAAAGAAAAAAAGAAGATAAAAAGGAAAAAGATTTGTCTTTGCGGAGAGATATACTTAGCTGTCAGGCACAGGATGAATTAGAGTGAGCACTGGCAGGCGGAATACCCCAGCACATCTCTGCCCATGAGCCAGGGGTTATATGAAATTAATTGCTCAAGGGAACACATACTTTGGTTACTGATTCCATGTCACGCCCAAGCAATGTAAATCTGAATCTTGCTCTTGGCTGAAATATGAGAAACTGCTCCAGGTTCACTAAAATCCATCTCTGCTAAAGGTGTGTGTGTATGGAATAAATTTAATGAGTCTATTGGCTAACTGGAAGCTGGTTGTGAAAAGAAAGTTCACCATGTGCATGCTGGATGGGAAGAGATGGTGGACTATCAAGCAGCAGCTTTGGGAAGAGGGAGAGACTGTGCAGAGAGACAAAGAATAAATTGAATTAGAAGTCAGGGAGCAGTTAAAGGGCAAAGTGGGGTTGGGAGCTGAGGGCAGCAGAAGGACAAAGGAAGTGGTCAGGGAAGGTAGTGGGATGTCAGATGTGGCCCCAGGTGACCACATACCACTATACTCTTCCTTCCCAGATTTTTTTCTGGGTTACAGAGTCCGGTCATGGGTCAGCAGGCCCCTCATCCTGTCTCCAGTTTAGTCAGAAATTTGGGCTAGGGAAGAAGCAAAGAGGCAAAGATCATATGGATTTAATCTTTAGAAAAGGAAGTAATTTAAATGTAAGGCCTGGACAACCTGAAGTATACTGGTGGCTGGCTGGCATATTGCGAGCAGGAAAAAACCTTAGAGGTTCACGTGTCAGATAGACCAAGCAGAGAAGAAAACCGCCTGAAAAATGTCCAGGATATCATTTCAGTGAAATTAAATATTTCAGACATAACCTGCTTGAATGACAGCTTCCTAACCCAGGAAAACCTTGAAACTGATGTTATTTCTAGCATCTTCCACAACAGAGCGTGACAAAAGGAACAAGACCCTTTGTGCTAGCTGGATTCTGCAGAGTTAATTTAATCAAAAGGGAGAGAGGGAGCAAGAAAGGGACAGAGGGACATGGAAGAAAGGAAAGACCTGAAAAAAACCAGGCAAATTGCAGGTAACTTGTAGGGAAGGAATAAAAATGAAGAGGGAGAGAGATGATATATTTGTATTTTCCCTACCACACCTATTTTTTTCATGGAAAATTAAAATTTTCTGGAAATGTTTGTACAAATCTTGTAGATTTTCTATTAGATGAGTAGCTATCTAATAGCACTGACAGAGGAGATGTGATTGGTCTCAGTCAGAAACTCCAGCTAGGCTGCCTTATATCCAAAAGTCTTAGGTATGTCCCTAAGCAACTGCATAGTGCAATATACCTACATCAATTTGCAAAGATCTGGACTTACTTTGTATCTGCTTCATAGATAAACAGCTATGCTTATTGTCCATGTCCTGAAATAATTAAATTAACTGTGCATAGACCAATAACGTAAAATGTGTGTAGTAAGCAGATCCAACACGTCCTGGGTGCACTACAGACACCAACAGAGGAAATACTGGAGAGACGTGTGTGTCACATAACAAATCTTTTCCAAGCATTTTAATTTGCTATAGCTACTATTTATTATAGATGTTTGTGATTTATCTCTGAAACTTCAGTAGAAACTATAAAGTGTAGGTATTTCCCTCTTATCTTACTTCCTTGCCACAGTAAAAGATGTACGAGAAGATGCAGAAGTATTAGGACTCCTAATGGCAACCATGTGGCTTAGTAAGAGCATCTTGGAAGGTGCTTACACCCTGGGAGAAACAGATCATTTTCTTCCAGTGAGAACAGGAGATTCTTCTCTGGCTGACTGAGAACCTTGGGGTGGGAAGAGTGCTTGCTCCACTGTATCATGGACCTCTATATTTTCATAAGATGGAAGCTTTGATAAGAAATTTCATGAAGTATTCTGGTTCAGATACTTCTTTCTCTTGCAAGTTTCTTAAGACACTTAACATGTTATTCTAGGTATGTATGTCCCTCCAGCATGACCACATGCAGATAAAAGATGGTAGTAAGATCTCTTTACTACTCTGCTGTTCACACCCTGCATTGAATTCAGAAAACCTCTTTCTGTCACACTCAGGGAATGTTTTTTCCCCCCTCCCCAGAACTGATATGGACTCAGAGGGCAAACACCCTCTCATCTGGCTGTTACCATGGCACTGATGCTAGCCATCAGCAGAGACAACCTGCAATGCAGGGAGGGGACAGGAGACCTGTCTGTGGCTTCCCACTCGACTCCACTCAGCAGTTTTCATCTAGTGTGAGGCTCCATTCAGGATGGAGGAAGCTCCCTGTCAACCTCTGAAAAACTCAGGCTGTCCATGGCAGTCTTCTGGAGACACTGCATGATATGTTGTGGATTCACACAGTTTTATTGCAAGCAGCCATCTTCAAAACTTACACGTCAGGCTTGGCTGTGAGCAGCTCTGCATCTGTGAGCAGATGTCAGCAGTGATACACTGGTAAGGGCTCTTGCCAATAATAGGCACACATGCCATTCGCTTCACATGGTTTCTAGACAAAAGAAAAATCAAAACAGTTGATGAAAGGAGATCTCAGATAAGAAAAATGACACATCCTGACTAGGACTGTCAGTACAGTTAATTACTGACATAATTTGCAGTGTCAGTGACAAACACCACGCTCTGTGAAGCAAAAAGTGCAATGGTGCCACAAAGTGTGAAGTGACTCTTGCAAATTTTGACCAAGATGCTTGCTGTAGCATGTGAAGCATCAGGACAGATTGAGGAGGAACCTATTAAATCCTTCAGCTTTTCAGTTTTATACTTTCAGATGTAAGTTTCTTTTACTTTGTGCAACTGAAATTGTCTGTAAAGAGCTGTGAATCTGGGAAGAGAGGTTATTTTTCAACATAATACGCATGGTATTTCCAGAGTTCCTTTGTATGTCCACCATCTACCAGTCTGAGACTATCCAGAGCACTAAAACCCTTTACACATAAGAGCTTTTTAGTTGCTATCAAGCTATAAAACCCCTCTGAAATTTCCTCTCAGTTATCTTGCAATCTTTCATATTAGCTTGTTATTTGCAGTATACAGGCAATAGAAGCTTAGTCCTGGTTTTCAAAGTTAAAGCCTGTAAGCTGGTTTGTAGTTTCCTACTAAACAGACATTTGGAAAATAAAACTTAGGTGGAAAAGCTGAGAGAGTTGGATTTGTTTAGTCTGAAAATGAGGAGTTGAAAAGGCAAATGATAACAATTATGCCAAGACAGCTACACAGAAGACAGTGACTGATTGGATTCTTGGGTCATGGGGAATAGGATGTGCAGAAACTGGCTTATTTTGCAGCAAGACAGGTTTAGATCAGACGTTAGTTGAGCAATGGTATAGAGAAATTGCAGAATCTCTTGCAGAATCGGCTAATATATGTTCTTTCAAATGCATAGACATCTGCATGGTGTAGATACACTTGAAGCTGCCCCTGAACACAGAGATGGGCTGAGCATCTGACCTCTTGAGGCACCTTCCAGACACCTGCTTCTGTGATGTTGCCCTAAGAAAACTTCAGTAGAACGTGTCCTGAAACCTACCAGTATTGAAAGAAGGATGTTCCTAAAGACGTCACTACCTCATATTAAGGAGAGACTGAACACTGAAAGGGTAGAGGGTTTGGAGACCATGATACCCAAAGCAGTCAAGACAGTCATGAGGAGTACCAGCAGCACAGCATCCCAGATGCCTAGGGCACATGGTATTGGTGAAACTCATTATGGGTGTGCTAAGCCATAAGGTGCTGTGCTGTTGACATGGAGTCCTGGGGCTTCCCTTGCCACACCCACACACTGCAGGAGCTGGGCATAGCCAGTCAAATGGGGAAAAGCAAGCTCTTCAGGAGCAGAACTACTGCTCTCTCCCTGCCTTGGCCATCCAAAAAGTCTGACCAAAGCTCCCACAAGTAGCTCTGAAGCCAGAGGAAACAAAACACTTCCTTGTTCCTGCTGTGCCACTCTAGCTGTCCCATCCTTCTCACATGACACCCTCTGCTCCCCACACAGACTCCACTTTGTCATTCCACCTTTTCTTCACTTTCTGAGATCCTGTTATGCCTTTGTGGAACAGCCAGACATTTTCATTTCATTAAGGCTCTGGAACCCATGTGGGTAGAAGTACTCAGGATTGCCCTGCTATTGATGGTGCTGTGTCTGTGTTATCACAATAATGACCTTTGGAGTGCTATGGGTGACAAATACTATATAAAGACAAAGTAACTGAAAGACTCAGACAGTTTTGCGGTGCAGAAGATTGAGAGGAGCTTCTTGTAACTCTTTTTTTCCTGTGTTGATTGTGGCTGTTCATTTCCCAGTCTTCTACAGAAGTGGAAATTCCAAAATGCTCATGGAAAAGTTTTACTTGTGGTCTATGACCAAGTCGTAGGCATAAAGTACTGGAAACATTACGAAAGTATTTTACCCATCAGCTTGGCAAAGAGTATCAGTATTTATTTATTTATTGCCTAGACTGGCTCAAGCATTTAAGTGGTAAGCACCAGGACTTCCCAGACATTTATTTATAGCATTTTTTCTACTTTATAAACATGAGAGTTTGTGATTTCCAACATATCCATCTGCATTTGGTACTGGTTCAGCATTTGCTTAACAAATTACTAAATAAAATACCTTCCAAATTTCTGAACTACTTCTGCTCTCTACCCTGTTACAAGTGAAAAGCATGAAGAAATTGTTTGTGGAAGAGGCCCTGTTTTTCTTTGGGGGATTTTTTCAACAATGAAAATTGTTCATGTAGTATGTGAATTATTATGAATTATTGTTTTTTTAGTTTTCATTGTTCTTTTGTTTAGTGGGCTTGAGTCTAAGCCTCAGCATTATTCTGTTGTTATGAAATGCCTTTGGCTAACTTCAAACTTGTGAAATTTTGATAGGTGTGAAAACGTACACAGTGCTTTAGATTTAGGGAGGCCTAAAAGGTTGTATAGTTTCTTTAGTTTGCCAGAGACTGTTTAGTATTACTGACACATTCCCCAAAAGAAAATAAAAATACTTTATATAAAATATTCCCCACTATAGAATTTATGCTCAAGACATCTTATATCAGAGGTTTGCACTCGTTGAACTGTCGGATAGGGAGGAAGTCTGAAAGGATGGCATGAATGCAAGAGAGAATTTGAGCTAGTACATCTTTTTAAAAGTTCTGGCTCTGAACCCTGAGTCTCTACTGCAATTTCCATGCTTTTCTGTGGTATCAGCCATTCTATACTCATGCTCTTGAGCAATTTAAATTTTCTCAGTAGAACACTACAATGAAACTTGCAGTTTCTACAAGGCATTTATGGACATGTTTGCCTTTTGGGTGGTCTTTCCAAATTCAGCTTCACATATATTATAAATAAACATCAGTCTCTCATTTCAGGCTTAGACATTTAACCATATACTGGACTCACTGGCAATGTGGGTATTAGTTCAATGTGCACATGAAAATGATGAAACTTTAAACTTTTAAATGTGTCTCCAGCTTTGGATTTCCTCTCACCCTTAGTATCTATTAACTGACTGGCAAGTCCAAGTTTAGAAATAGGGTTGGAGTCTTAGAAGCCATACATTTGTTTACAAGGCCTTTCAAGTAGTCCAGATACTTGGTTCCACTCAGCTTTTTTCATGCCCTCCTGGATTTATGTAATTACTAATCATGCTCCCATGGATTAAATGGCTCAGTCACTTCCCTGCCTATATGTGCCACAGGGAGTAAAGGAGGATTTGCTGGTAGTGAAATAAGTTTGACAATATGTGAGAAATAAGAATAGTAGGATGAACGATTAAAGGTGTAGAGTGATACCTGAAATGTGATATATGGTTTCCCTTCACTTTTAGCTCAGCTGAGCACAGCTGAACCCTTCAGGAGTATTGTGATATCTTATCCAGCATACCACACTGACAGCCCCTCATAAACACGTAGTAAACAACATACTGTCAGGTATTCAAGGCATATCAGCTGACTCTGATAAGAACTTCCTTATGCAATGGCATTAATGAGCCTTTTCTCTTTCAAATCCATATTACTGTGGCTTGACACAATCTGTCACCTGTGCTTGAATTCTTCCATCTCACAGAATTGCTATCGTTGGAAAAGACCTTTAAGATCATCAAGTCCAACTGTTATCTAGCTCTACCAGGGCCACTACTACACCATATCCTTAAGCACCACATCTAGAGTATTTGCAGTATAGAAGTTTTTCTTAATGTCCAACCTAAACCTCCCCTGGTGTAACTTGATGCCATTTCCTCTTGTCCTATCAGCTGTGACTTGTGAGAAGAGACCAACACCCATCTCCCTACACCCTCCTTTCAGATACTTGTAGAGACCAATAAGGTTTCCCCTCAGCCTCCTTTTCTTCAGACTAAACAACCCCAGCTCCCTCAGTCACTCCTTGTAAGACTTTCTCTCAAGACTCATCACCAGCTTTGTTGCCCTTCTCTGGACCTGCTCCAGCACCTCAATGTCTTTCTTCCATTGTGGTGCCTAAAACTGAACACAATATTCAAGATGCAGCCTCACCAGTGCTGAGTCCAGTGGAACAATCACTTCTTCAGTCCTGCTGGTCACACCATTTCTCATACAGGTCAGGAATCCGTTGGTCTACTTGGCCACCTGGGCACACTGCTGGCTCATGTTTAGCTGGCTGTTGATCAACACCTCCAGGTCCCTTTCTGCCTAGCAGCTTTCCATCCACTTGTCCCCAAGCCTCTGGTGCTGCATGGGGTTGTTATGTCCCAGGTGCAAGATTTGGCACTTGGCCTTATTGAAGCCCATATGATGGGCCTTAGCCCATTGATCCAGCCTGTCCAGGTCCCTCTGAAGAGTCTTCCTACCCTCAAGCAGATCAGCACTCCCACCTATCTTGGTGTCATCTGCAAACTTACTGAGGGTGCACTCAATCTCCTCATCGAGATGGATAAAGATATTAAACAGGAGTGGTGTCTCCTAATCTGGGGTGGAAGATGGCACAGACAAAACAAATTCACCAGGTTGCTTCTGACAAAGCAGCCAGTTTCTACCAAAAAATGCTTAGTTCTGTACTCTCATCAGTTTGTGGAGGCAGCTCCACCCATGTTATTCAACCTCTTCTGAGACACTGCCCACATCTGGAGCTCTGGCTTTAAGGGTGCCAGTTGTCCTATTCTGGGTATGAGCTCAACAGTTTCCTCTGTTTGGCCAAAAAGAACAATTCACATATTCATGGCTTATAACCCTATTTGTTGGCAGCATTTCAGGACATCTTTGTGATTAGTGTATGAAAGATGTAGGCAGACAGGTATAAAACTGGCATTTAATTTAGCTCCAATAGAAATAAATGTTCATAGCATTATATTTTCCAAAGGAAAAATGAAACATTTCAATTCAGGCACAGCTGATGAAAGCATACTACCTTTGACCCTCAAAAGCAAATGCCCCCCACAGCCAGTCATAAAAAAATACACAAAAGACAGATAGGGCCTGATTTTTTTTCAGATTTCATTGTGTGAATTAAAAAATTGCACACACACTTCACAGAAAAAAGAGAAAAAAAAGTGATAATTAAACATTCTAGTCTGGCAATCAAGGGTCTTAAAATGATGATGAGTGTCAACAGTTACAAGTTCTTTTGGACTGATATTGCAGCTTACATCTCTGTGGAAACAGCTGTCATTATAGGCATTGTATTGAATCACAAAAGGAAGAAATGAACTCTGAAAAAAGACTGATTCTCTCTTTGGAAAATTGCAGAGCTTTCTTTTTCTCCCAAACTGAATTAAACCAGCAAAAACACAGTTAGCTCAGAAGAGACACCATTTTTTTGGAAGTAAATCTTTCACTTCATATAACACCAGACTGACACCTCACCACAAGGTCTGTGGTGCCAAAAAAAAGGTCTGTTGACTTTTCCAAGCAGCATGAATATGCACTTCCAAATGACACTTATACCTCCTTTTCACCACATATAACATATGTTCTCATCTCTATTAAGACTATTCAAATTAACCTATTGTATTAATGGCAAACACTTATGTAAGCCTTGCACACCAAATATCTTTACTTTTGCAATAAGCCCAAACTATTTTCCAGGGTAGACATGAGATTTATTATTCATCTTTCGCACATTAAGTTGCTACATATGTAAAACATCACCAGAGGTTCCTTCCTTTGTTCAAGCTGATTTTCCTGACTCTCCACATTAGTTTGGCTATTCCAGTACTTCTAAAGCACTCCGTATGTTGATGAATAAACCATCATTTCCCACTTGTAATGAGATTACTCAGTGCTTGGAAGCAGATTTATTAGCTACAGTTATTTCATGTCTAATCACAGCCGTACTTTCCATGAAGAAAATGAACAGGCATGGATCATATTTGAGAGCTTGGGGTCTTAAATATTTGGGTTACATCTATGGAGACTTTGTTATTTGGAAGGAAAGCAAAAGGAAACAATAAAAGCCAGAGGGAGAGGGCTTTTTACAAACCTAGGCTGATAAATATGAAGAGTCTGTCAATGGACTTTCTGCAAATGCTTTAGAATTCTTACATAGGCTGAATACACCTTCACCATATATTTGCCCAGCAACGATGTCATCTGTTATGAAAAAATGATGGGTGGGAAAAGAAAAATGCAATGGAGGGAATTTGCTATAACAGTGAAATAAACAAGCCTTATAGTAACTGTGTGGCGAGGGAGAGACTTTGTGTGAGGTAAAAACCACATTTCTACCAGATGACATGGGAAGCTGTCTAGGGGGAGGACGGATATGATGGGGCCCAGCTGTAACTCTTACTCTCCCAAGTATCACTCTGAACCCAGAACCATGGAAAAGGGAGTTTTGGGAAAATTCAGGTCATCTTCCCTCTTTCCTAGCCATCTTCCAGGGTGAAATTCAGAGGGAAGATCCAGTCAGACTTCACCTGCAATGACATCTCCAGATGTTGCCTAAGGAGATGTCTATGAGCATTTGGAGAACTTTGTATCTAGGGGAGATAGGAACCTGTAATTACCATGTACTGTCTCACCTCCGTCTAAGCTACAGCTGCCTTCTCTTGTTATCATGTTTCATTGTCCCCTGTTCCTTTCAAAGTCCCTTTTCTCATTAACTTCCTTCTACTTAGTGTTTTCCTCCAAAGTATCACCCCCTCCCTGACTCTACCACCAGTCTGGTCTGCTGCCATTCCAGGGGTCATGTTGGTGGTGTCAAATCCGTTCATAAGTCTGTCTTGCCCATTTAGAGTAGATGCTTTATGCAGCAATCTGCAGCTGCGATTCTTTCAGTGCTGCCTTCTAGGTTGATGCTAATTACAATCATTCTCTATTGCTAACACATAAATAAACAAGAAATCAATAAAACAGAAGGCATTTTTTTTTTCTCAGTTCAAGAATCCCCTTGGGTGTCTTTTGTATGGCAAGTGCATCTAGGTGTAATGAAATAATAGAAAATATAATTTTCCAAAGATACTTTTTAATGTTGAAGTTCATTTTCCACTGTTCCTTCTCTTAATAGATTTGTTGTGGCAGGTTTTGGGACTTAGTACTAAAAGTTATCATTTCGTTCAGAATCTCTTACTGGTTGGGAAGAAGTAGAGTATCTGAAGATAGGAAAATGAGCTGTAAATATTTTCTAAGCATGGAAACCTTTGGTTGGTGATGACTTCACTCCTACAGAACAGCCTAGTGATCTTCTCAGTTTTCAAGGGAAGGATATGTTAATCCAAAAATACAGACAATGCTATTGGAATATATAGGGGCTACCAGGTGAGACCTTGCACAGTGCCTCTGTTGTCAAGTTCAATGAGAAAAGCAGTATAAAGCTGCACTGCTAAAATAATGTACAACCATAGTGCCTGGCATATTTGATACTATCACTTTGATTCAATACGTTAGTGTATTTGAGATTAGAACTAGGAAATGAAATGGAGAAAATGAACATTTATGGGCATTCCACTGGACTCCAACAAATTGCATATTTTGGTTTTCCAAATAAAGGCCGGACACCCAACTCAGCATAAGTGGAGGAAGTTTGGAAGAGAGGTCCTTTCATGCACTGTAGGAATCAGAGAAGCCTCAAATCTACTATCGTGTGGGTGACTGCAGCACTGCCTTACCCTAGATTCAAATCTGCATTTTGTAAGAAGTTGGGACTTTCAGAGAACTGAAATTTTACAGCCTTTACTCAGACCTGGTCAAAGATGCAGCACATGGTATAGGTATCCAACCTCTGAACTATGAGATGCTTGTAAGTTGAGTGCTTAATGTGGCTTTGACAATGCAGTACCTGCAAGTACTATACATCGTATACTTTTTTGTAGGCACTTTACTTCACAAAAATTACTTAGGAATAGTGAATGTAATAAAATTGAATGTAATTATGACAAAACTTTAATTAATCTGCAATTGTCAATAACCAGGACACTAAAGAGCAATTACTCAATGGCATTTGGTGTGAAAACAAAATTATCCAAAATTATCCAAAATCAACCAAAATCACTATTGCTCAGTAGCAAGAGGAACTGGAGGTGATGTGCATTCATTCAGGATTCCTTTCTTCCCTTTTCCACTCTACTAAAATTTCCTCACCAAAATCTCTGGAATTTTTCTCGTAGTGGGCCTGTGCTCAAGCACATCATGTTTGTCATTCCTGCTTTCTTAATCCCTCTGAACCAGACTCTCCGTTTCTTTTATTGTTCCCTTTACTTGTCTATGTTCTCCCCCTTATTTATGTGCTGACCCAGGTGCTATCTTTCAGAAATACTCCCTTGTTTCCATGGTCCTGTTCTGTCAGTCTCTCTGTGATGGCTCTTTTATTCTTAGTTATATACACTCTTATCCTCAACAATATGAAATTACCATATGTCACTACTTAGTCATATTATTGTATTTCTTATTTTTATTGTGGCAAAATTGTACTGCAATTGTACTTGGTGCCTTGATTACAAGTCTTGAAACATAAATATAGTCTCTGTGCAAATATCTCAAAATGATTGCTACTCTGAGGAGCATAAAAGTGTAAGTAAAGAAATACAAAAAAAAAAAAAATAAGATAAAGAGGGAAGGAAGGAAGGAAGGAAGGAAGGAAGGAAGGAAGGAAGGAAGGAAGG
>JANHFX010027135.1:0-12812 GCA_027560015.1 Chloroceryle amazona | reverse complement strand
GGGGGGAAGGGGGGAAGGAGGGAAGGAGGGAAGGAGGGAAGGAGGGAAGGAGGGAGGGCACAAGAACTTTAATGCCACATTGTTTTTTTTCACGTTATCTCTTCATGTTAAAGGATTGCTAGCATCTTAAATAATTGAATCTGAGTTCCTTTATTTTCCCACATTTCTTCTTTTTCGAGTCTCACAACTTCTGAAGTTTTTTGTCAAACTTGTTTGTTGGAATTCCTATGTTGGATAGTTTTTACAAAAACATTATTTCTACATATAGATTTGAAAGACCTGATAAGCCTTTTAGCTTGGCATTTTTTCCTTTATCCTACAGCTTACAAAGATAGCTTGAAGTACATTTTAAAATGTAATTATTTAATTGTCACTCAATAGTGTCAGCAAAATGCCTGGACACCTGTGGCTGTGTAGTCAGAGAGCTACACAAGAAGAAAAAGAGAAACCATAGTAACAATGTTATGCAGAAACAACACAGATTGGAATAATCAGTTTAGGATGGAAGGATATTGCAGAAGTTATGCAATTCATAGATAAGCCAGTATACTGTCTGTCGGCAGCCAGATTTGCCCAAATCTGTGCAGGTATGTTCATTTTTAGATACTTGGAAATAAATTTCAAAATTGCTCTTCTGATAGAAAGTCAAAACAACAAGATTTGCTCTTTTTTTCTGACATTAGCAATTCAAGGCAGTATTTATAGCCTAAACTAGTGATTTTGGAGAACTGTTTTTGATATAATATGTTAAGAAAGTAATCAAAGAGGTTGGTTAATGAAAGAAGACAATACTCTTGAGCAAACTAATATCCCATTCCTTCAAACCATTTAGTAAACATGGCACTTCTATCTGACAGGAAAGGAAATAGTATTTGGTAGTATAATAAGTTGTAAATTAATTAAAAAGACAAGAAGCAAATTAATAATGAATGTGTGATTATGTGCCTGTTCATGAATCTTTTCCTCATTTTTTCCCCTCTGGTTTTTTCCTAGCTCCTGTATGCTCCCTAGCACCATTGTTAGGAAACATTTTAATGGGATTTATGACAAAATAAAGTTCTCTGACAATGAAGTGCAACATTCTTCATGTGAAAAATGTTTTTAAGCACACCTCTGGTTTTTCATTTTGAAGAAATAAGGCAAGAGAGGTGAAGATTACATTTTCAGAGGGAATTATTTATGCTTTATTATTTATAGATGGTTTTGCTTAATTTGATACTCCTCAACCATGTAGCATCCAAAAGTCTTGTAAAGTCAGGGGGTTGCAGTAAGAACTTAACACTTCAGAAATTCTTGTCTTTGAGTATCTAACATTTATAATAGTATAAAGATAATTATATTATCCAATATAAATTGAATATAATGCAATTTTTGAGTATGACACTGTGAGGCGAGCATAATGCAACAGAGGGGCTCTGGTGCCTTTAGAGGACACACTTCTGCCCTGACAGCTCTCCTCATTTCTTCACACCTTTGGAGAGTGGCGCTCTGCCACATGGCATATACTTAATCTTCCTTTTCCTCCTTCTCATCCACCTCCTTCTCCTCCTGTTCCTCCTCCTCTTCATGTCACAATAAAAGGTTTCTGGATTGTTTTGAGGCACAACAGTCTGTTTCTGTGTCTGTGCTTTGTTTCCTTCTGCACCAACGTCCCTATTTACTTAGGCCAATGCTTTTAATATAGTGAGTCCAAATTCAGGCTTTATAAGTTTGAGACCAAGTAAAAAGGAATTCCTCAAGTATCAGTTTCTGCTTTTACACTAAATTTCTTTTTTTCTAACTCTTTTTTTGATATGTTAGTCTAACCTTTCTTTTTCAATAGTATTCCATCAAAAACTTGCAGTTCAGCAACTGGATATAGGTTCCTAAAAACAGCAGCAGATGCCTCCCTCTTTATTTTCAGTAAGAAAACCTCTGCAAACCCAGCTGTCTGATGATAGTGCAGCATCTGAACCACAGTAATATTTAGCTTTTATAAGAGTTGAAATGCTGCATAAGTAGTGAGAATGGTACATTTTTTGTTTGGCTTTGCATAATACTGGATTTATAGCCTATGCTGCTGTCTTTACTGGACTTTCTGGTTTAATGTCTACTGACTGGCTTGAGCTCTGACTACTAATATGCAGGAATCAGCTGAAAGTTTAATTTGAAACAACTATTTTTTTTCTCCTCTTTCTCTAAAGATATCATGTTACTCCTTAGAGAGTGTTTTCTTGTATGCTCTTCAAATTACAGCTGCTCAGACAATCCTCTGACATCGAAGTCATTCAAAACAATTAATATTGTGCTCAAGCTATTGAGGTACAAAATGTCTTTATACTTCATCAGGAAATGTTTTAAACTAATAAACAGACAGATGGAACACTGATAATTAAGGCTGCCAATTTGTCCTCAGTTCACAGATTTTTTAAACAAAATACCATGTTGTTTTTCTGAAAAGAAAAAGGAATGGTTGTGCAACTAGATATAAAGGCTGAGATAGCTGCAAAGGAAACTGAAGTTGACTCTCTAAGCAAGTTAGGGGTTTTATACAGTGGTTGTCACTGCTGCTGGCATTCCCCTCCTCTCACAGACTCAGAAATGCCCTTGGCTTACTCTGAAAGAAGCACTTTTGCTGTGGCAAAGATTGTTGTTTCCCCCTCCCCCTCCTTTTTTTTTTTTTTTTCCCCCCTCTTTTTCAACAGGAATGAGACTTTAGTCTCCTTTTGAGCAGCAGACTCATGCTCTTAGATTTGGGTGGTACTGCTATGATCTTGACTCCTTTCTTGGTAAGGAAGAAATTGAACCTCTGATCATTATGCTCGGAACATAGCACAAACCCAAGATCTGTTTCACTGCATTAACTACTATTAATGCTCCTCCTTACCTGAAATAAGGAAAAAATGTTGGCCTTAAAGAGGCAATATTCATTTGAAATCTACTTCACTTCAAGAAGTCTAAATTTTGGACCCCTTCCATGTTTGATGCAATTTTTGTGTTTAGTGACCGTCACTGAATCACCACTCAGTATCAAAAGTGTTTGGTATAAATGATGAAATAGCTCACTTCTTATGGCACCAGGCCTAAACATGACAAAATGAGGCAGACCTCTACTCCTGTGGAGAGGCCAAGGTCCCCTACTGATATCCGCTTATGCAAAGCAACTCCACACTGGAAGAGAGGTCAATGGAACATCTCCATACTTCTGGCTTCAATTTAAATTAAGTTTTTTTCTTTTAGAAATTCCTGACTACCTTTATATACTTTCTACTTTGTCATGCATAAGTTGCATTATGCTGATAAATATTTTAGCAACTATCATAGTACTTGTTGTATTATATGATTTTCTATAGTAGACGGGAGTAAAACTGCTTTTCATTTGCTTTCCGTTAATAGTTTCCAATTTTCTGTTTTACTTTTAGCTTTTCAGCTGTCTGTTCTCTAGTTTTAAGGGAACATACAGAATGCTAATATAATTTTACAAAACCCAAACAGTGTTTAGTAAACTCAAACACTTTCATTTTGTGTCTAATTATTATTATTATGTTCATTCAGGTTAAGTAGTATTAGCAGCAAAAATTTCCAAAGGAAGTTTATAAAGATAGAATATCTTCAGTATTAAGGATGTTAAACCAGGCATCTCACTGTCTGTAATATTTATTAGAAGAATTTATGCAGGCATATAATATATTTCATGAAATCATGAATGGTCTGCGGCTTTCCATTTGTCTTACAGCATCCTTTGGATTGTAATTTTTTCAGATGGCCTATGGAATTAGGCTATTATTCTGAACTAGCTGTATAAAAGCAGTTGTCACTTAATAAAAATGGAACAAAAAACTTCTAAGTTGTCTGTTCCTAATTACCCAGAAAGTGTAAATTGGGCTCTAATATTTTGGGTACTTTGCTTGCACTTTGCTGCATATGTGAAGGGACCCCAGAGAGTATGGGATGGTGGCTTAGACCCCCGGCTGTGCTCTGTGCCACAAGCAGCTGCCACACTGTCAGCTTTGGAAAAGCTGGAGTCCAGTTTTGGGCACTGCATTTTGGTAAAGTTGTGGACTCATGAAATAAACAGAATACATCACTGAGAAAGATCAAAGGACAAGAAATCATGGTCTGTGAGGAAACACTGACAGAGCTGGAGGTGAGATAAGAAAGAGCTGAAGAGAAAAAGGCCTAAAAAATGCTGAGCTTACAAAATTGACTCATCCATTTTTCAGTTGTAGTTGAAGAGGAAGTGATTCTTGCTGCAGCAAGAAATCTTCGGGGTAGACTGTGGGAAAAAATCCTTTCCAAATGCTGGGAAAGGTCATCTCACTGCTGCTAGAGGTGGCTGCCTGGAGACCTGTGGGACATCTGTTGCCAATTGCCCTAAGTACCCTGGGCTTGGCAAGAGTGTCTCAGGAGGGACATGGGTACAGCTCACCCTGTCTTTCAGCTCCAGGTGGGAACAGGTGTCTTTGCATCCCTCCCAGCTTCACATTTCTTCATAGAAGAGAAATTCTTGTTCTACTCCATAAGCCAGGAATCATTGCACAAAACATATGTATGGTTAGTAAGTGGTGATGATGCTTGGTTGTTTAGGAAATAACATCACATAGCCAGGTATAAAGAATATTTTCCCATCTTTTCCATAGCTGGGAGTTCTGGGATATGTTTTGATGTCTGGAACAGAAAGTTTTTATGAGGTGGTTACAGGTCCTGTAATTTCTTGTCTCCTTCTCATTATTTACTGTTGGCTATTATGCTCAAGGAGTAGACTTTGAGAGTTTGTTCCAGCAGATTTTTTTAGCAGTGATCAAACAGTGCTGAGTGAAGAGCTCAGAAAATATATCTAATAATAGGTGATTTATATTTTATATTATTTATTTCTTTTATTGGAGGAGAAAATTATTGCCTGATAACAATTTCAATTCCATACTACATTCACACTTCTTGGATGTATCTACAAGGTGTATCAAGAAATGTCAATGTAGATGTCAAGACCAGTATGCTACGTAATATTTACAGTTAGTGGGTTGACTAATATTTATTGCCATTTTATGTGTAATTTTAATCCAGAATAATGCAAACAATAAGCTATCTGTAGGACCCTGAGGCCTGACTCTCATATCCAAAATCTCAAACAGCTGTAAGAATATTCAAAAAATGTCAAGTTTTCCCTAAGAATAGAAACAGCGTGTATATATGGAAATCTTTATATGAAAATGTGTGAGTTGGAAATTTTCATTCACCTACTGCAAGTAAAGAGTATTTAGACTGGGATAAATTTTTAATTATTGTTACCTTTTAGTGTGTATGAGGGAAAAATAATTTCAAGTATTCAAACAAGTTGTAAATTATATTCCTTTCAGGTTTTGTATTTATTTTTACTGAATTACACACGAAAGTCTCTTCAAATTAATATCTGAATGTTACTTCCAATAATTTCTCATCCCTTTGCTCAAAAGAAATTATAACAAATGTCAGTATATTTTAAAATCACTCACGGTGAACAATGCAAAGATATTAATAGGCCATTTTTGAAAGGGTTGTTATTTGGCAAGAGTACGTAACTCAGATTCAGTGATTTTTGTTGTTTTCCAGTTGATGTTTTTGTCAGCATCCCTGTGCTTTCATGAGTGCTGGTAAGGGCAAAATAATGACATCTTTCAAAAATATCACATGGATAGAACATAAAAATCAGTCTTTGAAATGTCACTAAAATACATGTCATTTTAATATTAAGATTTATACCATAGCTCCTAGAGACCTGAAATGACAGATAACCCTTATTTTCTTATTAAAAAGCAAACACCTGGTACGAGATAAACACTTTAGTCAAAGAATCAGATGCTTACAACCTGAAACTTTCTATTGTTTCAACTTTTCAGAGAGCAGAAATATGTTTTCTGGCATACAAAACTATTCTACTCAATACTTAGAAGTACTCAAAGTACATTAAAAATCTATAAGTGATATTACTAGCAAAAGCGAATGATGCCAAGGAGCCTATGCATTCTATCTGGCTAATACACTGAATGTTAATTCACCAGCAGTGTCTGGTACTTGGCCTGATCCAATACTCTGCATGTGTATGGTCATAAAATAAAATTCAGCAGTAACAAATACATAGCAGTATATTACATGCTCTTTCCCAAATAACCCAACATGATGAATGTCAGCCCAGTCCTATGCCAAAGAAAGATAAAGGATTAGATACTTGGGCTGGGAAACGTTAGATGGATTCTTAACATTAGTGGAGAAATATGCAATATGGACAAAGTGAGCTTAGTGGTCCTTCTAAATGTGTTCTGCAGGAGTTAAATACAAATCTTTATTAATGTGTATGTGAGCCAACATTTTTCTTTTCCAGTACATGAAATATCTGGTTACATTTCCTGTAATGTTTTATTCATACGTGATTTCACAGTAGCTTAAATTTTCTAATACAATTCTTAACATACATACTTGTGTCTAGATATGTAGTCCCATTTTAGAAATGCTGAATGTCCACATGTCCCACTCAGTAAACACAACTAAGCTAATGCACAAAATTGACCTATTTATTTATGGTTATAGACAACATCCACAGAAATTAAGAAAAAAATGTTTCCTTTTTATTCAGTAAGATGAATGAATTTGAAAAGTCCTTGAACTTTAGGTCTCCCCTCAAACAAAAGTTTTGCAAAAGAACTTTTAAAATGCCTAAACAAAAGTTGGTTAAAGGTTTGGGTTTGGAGGAAAATGCTTATTTCTGATAATTGACAGTTATTTTGTGTTTCTAAATGTTTTCTACCATAACGGTTGTTGATCAGGAACAGTGGCAAAACTCTATATTTTACAATAGTTATTATTTATGCTATCACACAGAATTTTCCTCAGAAACTATTTGGGAGCAAAAGAGGTGTAACTGGAGAAAATTGAAAGTACACTTGAGTAAATACATTATAATATTATTCAAACTATTTTCATATCTCAGTCTATTAATTCTGATAGTTTTCTCACAGCCTCTCATATAATCTATTTATACTGTGTCTGTCTGAAAAATATGTGACTGAGAATGGTATTTGTTTTACATCATACTGGAAAGTGTTCATTGCTCTCTTTTAAATAAGAATTTAGGACTTCCTGCTTTTTTTTGAAAAAAAAGAAAAAGAAGTTTTCTTTTAAATCATGTGCAAAGCTGAGTGAATTTGGACAAAGAAATCTCACTTATGGAGAAACTTGATCCAAAGATTTTGTTAAATAAAGCACATCAAAAATTGTTAAATAAAAGAAAAAAATATTTCAGTAACAAACCTTATGAAAAAAACCCTAACAACTAACTACACAGTGCATATCTAGTAAACAGATTTGCTACAAATTTATGAATTCCCATGAGCATTGTGCTTCCCTCTGGGCCCATCCTAGATAAGTTACTGAAGCTTTTCAATATGCCTGTGACAGCCTTTACTCTTCTGCCCTTATCATAGTCTGAGTAGCCCTAGAACTACACCGGAGCAGCCCATCTGAAATATATAGATAAAACCCTGTCTGGTGGTGGTCAGTGTGCAGCCAGATTGATTTCAGTGGCTTCTGTGCAACATACAAGCTTGAAAGGACTCTAGTGCTTAATGATGTTATTCCAGTGTTCAATCCACTCTACCTGTCATTTAGAATTTAAAACAAACCCCATTTTTCAAATGAAGAAACTTCAAACACAGAATTTGCCTTGTAACAATACTTTTTCTAGAAGTGACTGCAGAAATTTCTCAGCATGAGATAAAGTACAAATTAAAACCCAGTGGGAATGTTCAAGCATACATATTTTTTAAGTCTCGCTGGTGAATAATGGGAAAAGATGTCAGAAAAATATGTTAGTACAATTTAAATGAATGCTGTGAACCTGGTTTTAGTAGGTTGAACATAGCCTTATAGTGAATTTTAATTTGCAATATTTACACCAGAAAAACTGAAGAAATCCAATTCTGCCTTCCCCCAAGGAAACCAGTTGATTTTGTGTATGAATCTTTTTTAACACAGTCTCAGAAAGTTCTGCTACTTCAGACACTTGAGGTAGATGTCCAATTTAATTAATTCTCTGTTCAGTGCAGAACAGTGTTCAAAAATAACTGCCAGACCATATGTATATTTTTGTTGCTGATCTCTTACTTTGCCTCCAAGACACAATGGAGGCTTGCTCAAATCTGACCAGAGCTGCTTTTGCTGTGTTCTGTTTACATTGATTGATGACCCCACAAAATCAGTACAAATTAATAGACAACAGTAGCTGAAAGAAAATGTTACTACCCCTAGTTTTAGGATAGTTGTCAGAGCTTTGGCACTTCTTTTCACTGTCAACCATGAAGAGGGTAAATATGTTAGCTTTTTAACAGCTGAACTCATGTTTGTTAATTCAGCCAATCTTGAAGTCTAAAGAAAAGCCAGGAATACAAGATGGTCACTTTTTACACTGTTTTAACCAGAATATGATGTCTCAACTCTTCCTTCTCAGAATATGTAGTGACCTTTGTTTTTATAGAAGTAATTTTTTTTTTTCAATTGTGAACTATTTTGTTGGATGCTGAAGTAGAAGAATTATCCACTGTATATAGATCCTGTTTTGCTATTGTAAAACAAGTAGTTACGGAATGTAAGGGAAGGTCAGGCATTCAAATAATCCACCTCACAATTCTTTGAAATGTAATTATAACACCACCAAGATGTAGAAATCCCTGGAAATTTGAAGAATAATTTTCATAGAAATTCAGTGTGATGGTTCTTCCACAAAAGAAGAAACTAAACTACAAGATGTAATAATCTCAGATAATTTGTAATTTTCACATGGTATGTGGTATGGTGCCTGTGTATTGGATACGTTGGTGGAGATTTGCTCTTTTTGGTATATTTTGAAGATGTGTAAGAGAGCATAACACAGTGACAAAGATTTCTACCAAAAAAGGGCTGCTGATCTAAACCCAGGGTTTCCTTTTGATTTGTTAAGGCTAAAAATAAGAAGTTTAATCACTTTGAAGGAAAAGATAGACCAAACGTCAAACCTTTTGAAAGTTCTTTACTGTTAATATAGAACTCCATAGAAATAAAAAACACAATCTAGTGTGGCAGACAAGGCACAGGGGAAAATTGCTCCACTCATCCAGGCCCTAATGAAACTCATATAAAGTGTTATGTAGCCCATTTAAGTTTGACTTAAGAGAATTGATGGGAGAATAAATGAATTATCACATTGGGAAAAAAAAAGAAAGTAATTTAATGGTTAGAGAACAGTCAGTTTTTTAGAGAAGTCTTAGGAAGGAAATGATGACAATCTTCAAATATGCAAAAGTTTGCTATGAAGAAGACCAATGAATTTTCCCACAAGAAGTAGAACAAAGAGTAAAGCACTCTGGATGTCTCGAAATGTCATATTTAATTAAATTACATTTTGTACTAATTTACTGTATAACTGCCAGTTGCCCTGACTCAAGAGTTTGTAGTCATCGGAATCATAGGGTCATCACAATATTTTTTGTAGTCCCTCTTAGCACCCAGCACAAAGCTTATCTGTCCTCAGTATCAAATGGCAATTCCTTCTCCTTTGGAGTACAGAATAGCAAATTCCTAAGTGCATATAACTTTTTAATTGGACAAGATAAAAATACACACCTAAACATTAATTTTGGTGAAAAAATAGAATATGTAAATGACAAAATTCACATTTTTTTCAGAACCAGATAAGCAATTCTCAAGCTGGTAAGGAAAATAATTCAAGCTACAATAAATGTTGTACTATATGAAGAAGCTGCTTGCTTTGGAAAATAACACCAAAGTGTCTTAATGAACAGTTGAACAGTTGTGGGGAGACTTTCAGGAAAGGAGAGGGAATTTCAGCAGACGGTGAGAGCTCCACAATTCTGTGCTAAATTCATATAAAGTGACTGCCTAGTAATGTTTGTGGAGAGGAGTCAGAACATACTGAGAAATGCGGCTATGTAAAGTGGTGGTTAAGAGATGAAATAGAGATCTGCCCCCAGAGTTACCTGTTTTGTTGTTGTTATAGTTGAACACTTGAGGTCAACAGACTGATCAGGCCATTGAGCATCTCAGCCTGGCTGTGCCATTTCCTGCATGTCCCAGTAATGCTTATAATGAAGGGTATGAGACCTCAGTGACGTCAGGTGAGTTAAAAAATGTATTAAAGCAGTCTTAGTCTTAAGTAGCCCTAACTTGCCCCTTCAGGACTGCTTAATCCATAATCCAGAGCTTTATTCTATTGGAGTTGAGGGAATGCAATGCCTTTGGGACCCGAAAAAAGAAGTGAGGTTGCAAAATGGACTCTTTGTAAACAATATAGATTTCCATTCTGAACGTGCACTTGACAAATAGATTATGATTATTAGATAGGTACTTCCAACGAAATAGCAGGTGTTCTTTAGGGTGAAATATAACCTGAATTATAGACATAGTTGGATAGTTGAAAAAAAATCATTGACGCTATAAAAGAAAGGCTTTTGTGAGGCCTGAAAGATTCTTCAAAGCCTGTTTTTCTCTCTTCTATCCCATAATTTGAAAAAAATGGTTTATTTTTGTGACTTACTCCATTGCTTCTTTTGACAAATATTTCTCATTTTAAATCAACACAAAAATGGCATTGCAGGATGTGAACAGGTTACATACATTGTGAACACCTCCTCAGAGAGATGAATTTTCTAACTGCAACTGAAAGGTGAGTAATTTCCTCTTGTGGAGCTGCTTCAAACAGTTTGGAGGAGACACAGAGTACAGGAATACACTGGAAGGCCCTTAGCAAGGTGACAAATGACTGTTCCAACCTGTCCAAGTCTCAAGATCCGATTTGCAGTGGTTTTGGTTTTATACATGAAGAGCAGCCTCTGAATAGATTTTTGCTCGCAAGCATGTGTGTAGCTTTCTCATAGGCCATTTTTTTTCCCATCTTTTATATAAAAAGCTGATACATTTATTGTGAAACATTCTATTTAATTTTTATATGCATGTCAAAATAACTCCATCCTTAAATTTATTTGGTAGATTCAAACTAGTTCAATATACTGAGATTTAAAAAAGTAATTAGTTGGTGTCGGTGTCTGTCTGTTTTCTGTATTCATCCTCCAGTGCATTATAAAAAACCCATTTTTCAAAATCCGCTTATTGAAAGTATCTTTGAAACTCAGATCAATTAGAGATATTCTGGAAACTGTTAGTCACTTTTCCAAACCTTGACTTAGATTTCCAAGGGTTTGCCTTCCTTCTATATTATGATGAAGATGAGTCAAGAAATTCAGTGGCTAAATTTTGAAATGGCATGAATCACAGGATGCTGCAATTTCAATACGATGGTATGATTTATTTCTCCTGAGGGTGTGTCCCAGCATGCTCATAAATTAATCCACTATGTACACAGATCTAAAAAATCCCCAAAATCAGAACCAAAAAATCAAAAGTGAGACAAATAAATGTAAACCAAGAATATTCGTAATCAAAGTTTAGTTTAACTTTAATTCAGTTGACATATGACGGACATGTGCATTACGCTCTAAATTAAAATGCAGCTGTGTTTTTAGGAACAGAATGTTGCTCCAGGAACATGATATGGAACAAAGAAGTACCTGAAATTTTTTTTGTAAAGAAGGAAATAAAACAATGAATAATGTAGAAAAAGGATAGCCTTCATTTTTTCTGGTTATGGCTAAACGTTCCACTGTAATTCAATAGCTGAAGGAATTTCATCACAAAAGTTTTTACATATTGAAGTAAACTCTGTTTTGCTTAGGAAACCTCACTATGTTTTATCCAGTTTGACTAAAGAAAATTACTTTTGAGGAGCATCAGTGCAGTTACTTGCTCAGAGGAATACTCTGAAGAGCTTAATTATAAGAATAAAGGTAGAATATGCCTTAAATATAATCAAAAGAAAGCCCATATCTGGGTAATAGCAAGTTAAAGTGAATGATTCTTCAAATTCTTGTATGAAATGCAATAGGTTTTTTTGAAGACTGTTCCCTGATCAATATTGTAACCTGGCAGTATTTAAGGGCTGATGACCCTAATTCCAAGTGATACTGGTACAGGTGATCCTGCTTTGGCAGCGGGGTTGGACTGGATGATCTTTTGAGGTTCCTTCTGGCCCCTGACATTCTGTGATTCTGATATTGGAAATAGGAGAAATCTGATTGTATATTGATAGAAAAATATTTTTTAAAAAGTAATTTTTTTTTCCCAATTCTAAGCCATAATAACATGAAAATGAATTTAAAAGCTTCCTATTTCCTTTTTTTATAAACTTCCATTTCACCCTTGTTGAAGAGGTTGTATTCTACTTTTCCATGTCTTCAAATCAAGTAAAATTTGAGTACAGTGTGTAGTATCCTCATGACTGTTTCTCCATCCTGAATGCTAGATACTGTATGTGCTATTTGGACTCCTTTCCCACATCATTATTTTCCTTTATTTTGTTTTAAAATGGACTTTAGTGCAATTAGTTATTTCAAAGGTTCAAGAATTATGAAAAGCACATTTTTTTTCATTTGAACCCTATAGGGCATACTCTGTTTAGACAGGATTGGTTCTCATATAACTCATCACCATGCACCTTAATATTCTCAACAGTTCTTCTCTATAGTGAGGTCACACAATCCAAACAAAACTGTTAAGTTTTGTAATGTCATTGGTAATATCTTCAAAGAAAATATTTAGTATGTTTAGCTGGAGTCAGAAATTATTTATTTGCTGTCGTGGTTTAAGGTCAGGGCAGCCCCTAAGACCCAACAGATGCTGTTAACCCCCCTCCCTCCCCAAAGGGGAAGAGAAAAGGAATAAGGGAGAGAGACTTAGTGATTAGAAAAGGAAAC
>JANHFX010027134.1:106205-127858 GCA_027560015.1 Chloroceryle amazona | reverse complement strand
CCCAGTACTGATCCTTGAGGGACTCCACTTGTCACTGGCCTCCACTTGGATACGGACCCATTGACAACCACTCTTTGCGAGCGGCCATCAAGCCAGTTCTTTATCCACTGAATTGTTCATCCATCAAACCCATATTTCACCAGCTTGGAGACCAGATTGTCATGTGAGACAGTGTCAAAGGCTTTGCTCAGGTTCAAGTAAATTACATCGGTTCCAGGTAAATGAGGTCGGTATTTACCCATAAAATATTTTTTCTCTGTTTAAAAGCAAATAATCTGAATCTTTGTTTCTGAAAGGTCTAGATTTTAATAGGAGGGAGGATTCATATTTTGAATAGGCAGGTTCAGCATCAGAGAGACTAAAGGAGAAGTTGCAGTAATCAAAGTAAAAGTTAATGTGACACACATGTAACTAACTGGTATTTGGAACTAAATATCTCAGTAAGTTTTCATCATTTATGATCAAAGATTTTATCTTTAAGGACATTTATTCACTGACATTACTTCACTTACATTTCTTGGGGCTACTGAGAGAGGCATTATTGCTAATCAATTTAGAATTAATTTAATTTGTCTTTATATTCAAAGGGGACATGAACACCAGTAAAAGTAGAATTCGCCAGAGTTAATGCCACTGCAGGGAAAACTTTAAAAAGTAGAGTATTTCCATATGACAAAATGACCGTGATTACAATGCATGTTAGTCTACAAGTACTAGCTTTTAAGTACCATAGCTATCAATGAAGGCATCAGTTTAAGTTTCTGCTAACAATCTTATCACAAAGTTGTTTGACCACTATTAAGACCTCCCTACTGTATTCATGTTGGCTCTTTATTAGCTCAGATAAGCTCACCTAACTTTGTTACTTTTTTTTTTTTTAATCATGCTGAAGAAATCTTCAGTATATTTTATGGAATGACATTCATTTCAGTCAACGAATCACTCACTGGAGGCATAGCCTCTTTATATCACAGACACATGCAGAAAGTGCACTGTGGTAACACACTGACCTACAGCAACAACACACTGACCTATAGTGATTGAAAGACATCGGCAACAGGAATGACTCTTCTCATATGTGTACGCTGCAGCTGAGCTCTCTGTCTCTCTGCAACTTCTCCTGTGTGGCTGGAAGAGGCCTGGCTAAAGGGCCTAATTTGCTAAATACCTTCAGACCAATGTAACACTGCTTCTTAGCAGCAATTGTAACACAGTTATATTATGAACACAATATTTATAGCTAAGGATTTATAAAACACTCAGTTCTAACAAAAACTTTCTTTGCATTCAGTGTCTCACAAATAATACAGTCTTCCCTTTCTAAGTTGTTTTATTGTATTTAATAAAATAGAGGTTAGATTTGCCCATATTTTTTTGTTTGTTTGTTTAAAAGCACAATAATCTGAATCTTTGTTTCTGAAATGTCTAGATTTTAATAGGAGGGAGGATTTGTATTTTGAATAGGCAGGTTCAGCAATACTTGCAGTTTGTTTCCTAACATCCTCATATTTAATTGCACTAAATTAGATAAATCTTATGTTTGACCAGCTGATAGAATGTAAATAAAAATGTCTTCTTACATGATGTTTTTACTGCAGCTTTGTTTTACTTAGGGCATTTATTTGGGTAGTACATTTGGAACCTAAGATATGATGCAGTATCAAATATTTCACTGGCAGTATGATACTAACATAGATTAAAAAGCATGCTTTGTACAAGTACGGAAAGTCTTTCTATCATGTAGCTCAAACAGAACTAATGTAGCTTTATAATGGTGTCTGGAAAGCCTCTTCACTTGTGAGCAAAACTGTGTCAGTTAGGGATCACATGTCTTTTCCCTCTTAATTACCTAAAGCTATAAACAGACACCTCTGCAGGTGCTGATACAGCAGTAGCAGTCATCTGTCCATTTTTCACTGGCTGGAGCTTATGGCTTTTGACAGCTCAGCTGGCAAGGTCTATCTAATCCACATTCAGAAGAAAACTAGTCAGGTTTCCAAATGATACTAAAAAACGCACCAACCTGCTTATATCAGGGACTACCACAGAATCTGCTACTAATAGGTTAACAACCGATCTTAAACAGCATGTATGTAGGGCTCAGCTATCTTGTCTTGGGTGTAGTCTTGAGACATCTACAACTGGGCTAGACATTCTGAGTGGAATAGGCTCCAGCATAGAGAGGACTAGGAACAGCAGCCATCAGCACAGTTACACCTGAAAGAGGCTATCTGTCCTTAGCCTCAAGCCAACTATTTAAATTGCTTGTGCTTACCTTCATGATTTTGTCTGAAGAGGGTGAGGGATCAATCACAGGAACCACTCTGCGTGGAGGTTCCTGCCCTCCCAGTTCTGCTGGAAAAAGGGTAATAATGAGCAGCTGGAGGGCATAACTGTAACAGGGGTCTTCCACCTACATGTCAGTTGTAGCATAATGTCTGTCTATGATCTGTTTGACTGACATAACTCTGCTAGCTTTAGCTTGTAATGTAGACTCAGGTTAATTAAAGTTGCTTTCTAAGTTGCACTGTATATAAATCCTCACATTTCTGTGATTGAATCCATCTTTTTATTTACCTATATTTTCTGGGTGAATGCTACTTTATATTGGTTTATATTATTAATAAATAATATAGTATGTTTTCTCTTATTACAACATGAAAAATTTAGATAAAAGAACATAATGCTATGACTTTTCTACTAAGCTTGATGTTTCTCCATTGTTTACCAATAGTATTAACTTAATGAAAAGTCAAAAAGACAGTAAAGAGGAACAGGAAGCTGTCATTCTAAGATGTATGCAGCTTTACTCTAAGAAAGGGATTAAAATTTCTTTTCTTACATAAACTAGGGGAAAACTGAAAACTGGACTCACCAGGAAAAGCATACCAAAGAATCCCGGACAATGCTCAGCACAGTAATTAGATGCTTGTTTAAGATACCTTTGTCAAGGTTCTGAGACAGATTACAGTTAGATGGATTCAGTATTGATTTTCATTTGCTCATGGGCAGCCACAGTCAAGTATTTAGTTTGTCATTTCACAGGATAGATGAGTGATCTGTGTTCATTTATGTGATAAAAGTTCATCTCCACACACACAAGATCAATGGCATGTGCAAAAACACAGATTAGACCCTCATGTAGCTGTTCCCAGACCCATTTCTGGAGAGTGACCTTCAGAGGCCCCTTCCGATCCCTACCATTCTGTGAGTCTGTGATTCTGTGATCCAAGTACCCTTGGCCTGTAACCAAACAAGATGAAATCTAATTAGGCATTGTGCATATGTGTCTGAGAAAGCATCTATTAAAAGGGAATATTAAATTATAAATACAAATTTATTAAAGAGTATTTCTCATTGAATAAGGGGAAAATATATATTTGCTTCAATAAGCATTACAGTTCATCTATCACTCTTAAACAAATGGCTGAGGATAACAGTGGGTAATAATTGTATTGTTTTAAGGTCAATTTAAATGTTAAAATATTTTAACTTTGCTTAAAGGTGTGCAACTATGACTTTTGTGTTTTTTTAGTTTACTTGTTTAATAACCAATGTTGTACAGAAGACCAAACCTTGAAATATTTAAATGTGATTAAATTGATTTAATATATGACAGTCCCACCTGTATGTCATTTCTGATGTACATCTGCCACACACAAAATTAAAAGATAAATAACTTGATTACAATGAGATTAGTGAGTCTACACAAGTAAATTAGATCGCAAATCTGTATGACTGAAAACTACACTTCCTAGTGAGACCACTTTGCATCACATTACCTTAAAATGAATTTTCATCATTCATGTAATATACTGAGTGGAAAATCCAACCTTTGTAATAATACTGTTCAAGTCCAGAAAATGTATTCTGTTGAGTTGCAGACAGCTATTTCCTACTGGAACTTTTCACCCAGTATTTACTTAAAAAATGGATTATTCATGTATATTGATCATTGATCAAATTGGAAGAGGTAGCATTTTAGGGAACAGAGAATTTTTATTTTCATTGTGTTTTTGGCACCAGGGATAAATAGAAGGATTAACATTTTATTGAAGAATTACAATTATATAAAATAAAATTATGTATGTTTAAAAAAACATGCAGCTGCATGGGGGTGCAGTAAAACAAGAGATAGTAAAGTATATCTATTAAAAAATGATGTTCTATTAAAAAGGTCTGTAAGCTTTTTAATGGGTTAACTTTGCAGTCTTGGGGATGAGACTGCTTTGAACCTCAGAGAACTTGCTTTTCAAGTATGGACTTGTAATTGGTTTTGATTTTAGCTCTAAAACTTTCATGCATCTGTACAGGTAACAGTTTTAGACATCACAGTTCAGTTTAGTTTATGCGTTATCTAAAATGATTCTAAATGTGCTCCAGTGCCACAGAATTATGACACAATTTCAGCTGAATTGAATTCTAAGTTCTGTAGAGGAGCAACAAAATGCATATTGTATTGAAGTTTGGGATTTATCATCCACTGTTCTAATCTCAGTGACATCCCCTGAAATTTAAATGGAATAAAGCTTATTCCAGGCTAAGTTGTTTTCAATAGGCTTTATTATTATTCTAATGAAAAAAACTTTAAAATTATAGCATTTTAAAAATGGATTCTTCATCATCGTAAATCTTTATATGAATATTGACTTGTTTAGAAAGATATCCTCTAGCTCATCTACTTTTGCAGGTTTAAAAGTTTTCCTGAGTATCTTCAAGAAGACATCCTACTTTAAAATTTAGAAAACACACTCAATTTCCTTGGAGTCATAAAATCATCAAATCTCCAGAATGTTTCATTCTACCTAATTTTTGTGGTGGTGTTTTTGGGGCTTTTGGTTGGCTGGGGTTTTTTTGTTTGTTTTGTTTTGGTTATTTTTTTTTGTTTGGTATGGGTTTGTTTGTTTGGGGGTTTCTTTTGTTTTATTTTTTTTTGTTTTGTTTTCTTGAAAGTGCTTGCCCAGTGGTGAAAAAAATATATTCATTAAATTTTACGCTGGTTTTACAAATTTCACAGAGTAAGCATTTTAAAGCTATTAAACCTATAAGAGGACCAGTATTGACCACCATTATAGGTTTAAATGGCTTTATTTATTATGTTTTTTGTCTTTCTTAGTTCAAAAAAAAATTAATTTTAGGTTTGGATGAGTATCACTGTTTACTGTTGATTTATTATCAGGTGTATTATTACTTTCACAGTATATTATTATTTCATTCCAAAGCATTCAAACTTATCCAAAACCAAGGACAAGCAATATCATAAAGCTGTTTCAAAAGCAAATTCTTTCATACAAAGGAGAAGGTATTTAGTAATATGTAGGGAAGGTATAGACAGTATCTTTGCCTTTTACATATTCCCATACAATTAGAGAAACAAAAGAAATATGAATCAAAATATGTTTTGTTACTTTTATAAATCCCTTTTTAAGGATCTCTGTGTCATTAAAGTTACTGATCAGAACAGACTTTGAATCTTTTGTGAGAAACATCAGTTTCATGGAAAAGGAGGCCTACAAAGAACATAGTCCTTGGAAATGTCAAGAAAGAATGAATGCAAAATCTCATAGCTGTTAAATGCAGATTATATGTCTTCAAAGATTATTTTTATGTATATATCATAAAGCTATAACAAGATAGATGGTCATATACCTTTATAAGTAAATTCTGTAGCTATTCAAGAATTACATTCACTTTTTGGCATAGAATATAGGGAAAACTACCAATGTCTCTAGATAAATATCATCTCAAAATAGCTTCAGATGAGTTTAGGAATATGCCTTTCTAATGGGTTCTTCTAATGACAAAAGAAAATTTTCTTATCATATCTAGTTTAACAACAGTGTCTCTGAAGTATTTTACCATCAGGTTGAAAATGTACATCAGGACCCTCAGAGTGTTTCATTTTACAGAGTTCCAAGGTAAGAATCTTCATACCACTTTATTCCACTTCATAGTGGCAAAAGAGTAACAGTTTGAATAAATAAATGAAATAAAATATAAAACCAGGAAACTGCCATATTAGCTGAAAGTTCAGTATAGTAGTCTCACTTCAGAGTCATATAAACATGATTTACTTGCAGGAAACATTTTATATTTAAAGATTATAATGAATAAGTTCACAAAAGTGAATCAATCGAGTCTAAGAATCACACTTTGCTTTTGATATATAAAGATCCACAAGACTGTGCTTGTCACTGGTGGTGGAATATAATGCAAAGGATCTTTTTTGTGAATCAGTGACACTTTAATAAGAGATCAGGAAATGTTTATAGTAAAAACAGAAGGTAGCATAATGGTCAAAAAAGATCCGAAACAACTTTTCAGGTGGAAAGGCTTCTTAAACTTTGATAAAGCTTCTTAAAACATTTTGGCTGTTTACTTTTTTCACTTCTACTTTTGTGCTGCCTGGAGTAAGATTTCATCAGTAAAAAGTTTTAATGAATAAATTTCTTATGTGAATGGTAAAAGGTCCTGTAATTTTTATGCCTCTTACTATTCTTCTCTCAATATCCTCATATCCTATGTGCTTAAATAACTAAATCTTGTATTATACTGGTTTGCAAGATTTAGATTCCTGTTTCTAAGGAAAAAAATATTCTATTTATTGTTAATTGAACTATTAATTTTAAATAATACTGTTGATTTGACAATTAAGATACTAAAATATGGTATTCAGCTAGCACTTAAAATGAGTAAATTCTGAACTCTGTTTTGGCCTACAGTTCAGTGGACCCCTACGCTCATACAACTAACAATAACAAAGTTCTTACACCCTGTCAGAACCCAGATTTCTTCTTGTGACTTCTTTTTCTATCTTAATCTCTACCTTAGATGTACATTTACCTTACTTTGCCATACCTTACCAATCTTTACCTTACACTTCCTCACAGCATCTTAGCATGAGCCTTCTGAGAACAGCAGGTATAGCTATTGTTTTCTATATAAGTAAGGCAATTATGGCACTGTCATTGCCTCTACTTTTGCATCTACAGTGCTTTTCTCACCAAAAAAACCACAGAGACATAATTAGCTTCTTCCCATTCATACCAGTCTTGTTAAAATATGTTACTCTTCAGAAAAGAATTAAAATTACTTTGTGTTAAAGACAGAACCAGTGGTCCAGAAACAGGTGAAAATGAAAAAATTCAACTTTTTAGTTTAATGTAAGGAGTACATAAATTCTATATTGCCCCAAATAAGAACATTATCTCCCTTTACTAAGCTGGGAATTATAATAGGAAAGAGGAAACTCACATCATATCATGTAGACTGACTCTGACAATAAACTGGAGTTTGCTAGTTGATACCTAAGAAAGTATATAAAACATAGGCAGGCTTGTATGATGCTTCCTAGGTAGTGTCCTAGCCTCTAAATCCTTGAAGATTAGGAATTTTGCAGTTCAGACAAGCACTTAGTAGTCTACGTAAGCAATAACATGTAAACATGATTCATTTTGTGACCAAACCTAAACTTCATAAGACTGTCCACAAATTTATATAAAACAGCCACTGCATAAAATATAGAATAGTTAATGGAACAAGGAGAAGAATGAAGATCTTTATTCTTCTTGATGAGTGTGCTAATAACAAGGAAAGAATTGTTTCCTCTACATCTTATTTCTGGCACTAATAAACATAATTGGATCATATTTCATAATAGAATCCAGAAGCAACACAGCTTTAACTGGAAGGTTGAAGAATGTTCTTTTAACCTCAGAGTAATCTATAGCCTGGGGGCTAGAATATGGCAAGATACTGAACTGAAGGAGTAAGGGTTTCAGCTGTAAGTATAAAAACACTCATTAAGCTATTTGCGAAAACATTTTGTCCTTTACATTTAGGAAAAAGGTTATGCTTGTAGTTAAAGAGAAATCTAAAGTATACACTCCAGGAAACTGTCTGTATGGTAAGATTCATAGCTTGCCTCCGTTGTTCGTTGTTACCTGTTAGCTCTGTGGAAGTATGTACTGAGTTCTCCCAGATTCACTTCAGTCTTCACTGAGAATTACTAAAGAATGACTTCACTAGAATCACTTCACCAGTCAACAGAGAAAGAGCAGACTTCAAGAAAGTGGTTCACCCTATTCTAAGACAGACCTCTAAAACATATGGGATGAAAACCTTTTTGGTGATGCTAATTTCTCTACTATGCCTCTTGGAAAAAATCTTAATGTTTGATACATCATCTAAAGTCAGATGATGTTAAGGTACCTTGGAGTGCAAGACCTAAGTGTCTCCATATTTAGTGAGATAAAAACTTGGACCCAGTTCTAAAGCTCCTAAGAGTTTTCCTGAAATATTTAAACCTAAATATTAGTCACAGTGTTTTGACATCCATTCTGTGGAATTAACTCCCAGAATTTGGGAATTTTGGTCCTAAATACTTTATGAGTTTTGTTTTAACCTACACTTACACTATATCTTATAAGAGCCAGAAATTTTCCCAACTCTCAATGTTATCCTCAGCCATTGCCAATCAATTATTAATAAACTCACCTTAATTTAAAAGGTGTCCTTGTGCTTCTCTTCTTTCTCTTGTCTGAAGCTTTTCTTAGAGGAGCAACACTTCACTGTTTGGGATTTGATTGGCTTTCTTTTTGGTAAATTCTCCCATTTTTTCATTGTATTTTTAAGGCAATCATAGTCTATTACCATATTTCACCTGACTTCCTGTATGATATGTGCAAAAGTATTTAACCTAAATTTTATGGTTTTTACCATGGTTGAATAAAAACATATTTGCCCTTTCTTCAAGGATTTCATTAAAATCCCTCAAATAACAAAAGCTGATGTCTTGACATGAACGTTAACTTCTTGTTGCCATCTTTCACTTCTATTATACAAAGTAATTTTGACTATCTCCAAGAAGATGTATCTGACATTTCAGAAAATTAAAAATTCATCATATATCCCACATTTGCAATAATTCTAATTTCAAACAGTTAAAGTTTACATAAGGACTTTTCCTATTTGTACACCAAGATCTGTATTCAGTCCTTTCACAGGCTTCATTGTATAATCTAAGATAGTATGTGGATTAGTATTAGTTCATTCTTACATAAAAAAAAAAGATTTGGGAAGGTAGATTTCTCTTCCTTATACAATCAATGGAATATTTTCTTAATTTAGGATTAATTTGAGTATCCTTGATTGCAAAGCAACATTAATTGTACAGGTATCACCTTTGAATTAGTCCTCTGAAGTCAGGGATTAGTCAGTGGGCTATTCTTCATACTTAAAAACATAAGCATTTGGCTCTCAAATTTTAACTAATGATGCTATCTTTACTAGAGAAAGTTGCTTTCATTTAGATCAAGCCTTTAAATGTAACAAGCAGCATTAGACAGAACATGACTTTCTTATAGTAGCTTGTCTTTTTCTAACCCAGCTGTAACATAAGGGAAGACATAAACCTCACCGAGTCTGCATTATGTGTGGTTTTCTTTCTGATTGTCAAGAAAGTGGTAATGTTAAGGACAGCATAACACTCCAACCACAATTACGAGTTAATGAAACTGGTTCAAGTGTAATGAGCTAAAAGGATTTTATGAATTCCTCAATTCATACTTGATTTATTTTTATATTTGTTAATGAAGTTAGGAAATTATCAAAATCTAGTAACATGGTAGGCATAAGCATAACAGCATAAATTTTCTTATGAGAGACTATTTCTACTACAGCTAGTAAGAAAAAGAACAGCTGAGATCTGCTGTGTAGCAGAGATGATGTGATTGCCACAAATCCTCAGACCACAACTGTTCTACATTTCTCTATGAACCCTCATGTCAATGACCTAATTCTTTCTCAGCTCTCAACTACCACAGCACAAATAATTTCAGAGAAGGCCATGTATGTATCAATGTGAATGAAACTTGTGCTTTAGAGCTTCATCTGCCAAGGAAGCATTTTCATATGCATTTTTATTTCATATTTTGTCATGTACATTTATGAAGAAGGACAGCATCTCTTTGTGCATGCACGATTTATATATAGCTTTGTTCTTTCAGCTAGGCTGGCCAAAACTAGTCAGTGAACATTCAAAGGAAGCCTTGTAATATATAAAATGTCCCTAGAGGAAGGGAATAAATGCTGTTTAAGATATTGAATTGTTGGAATGGAGCCAGTAATGCAATTCTTATTCAGTTACATTTTCAGATGACTCATCAGATCTTTTGCTAATCTCTGCTCTGAGACTCAGGGAGTCTGGTCTTTAAAATCTCCTGAACATAAGAAAAAATACAGTTTTTAAAAACAGAATTCTTTACACAATAATATTTAGGAATCCACCATTTGGATCTATTTTCATATATGGTGCAGTAGCTTTTACCAATGATAAATCTAGAAAGATGAGTCAATATTGTAATACTATTTTACCATGAAGAATGAAAAGGAAGTGCAAAAAAAATTGTGCTTAGATGTAACACTGATAAAGAAACTTGTCCCTGGAATCAAGTTAAAGCAATTAGTTTTGGGAAAAGAAAGATTATGTATAAAAAGGATTTATTAAAAATGAAAACAAACAAACAATCAGGATATGTACCTTTATTTTTTGCAAAGGTTATGCTTTTGCTTGTGCCTTTTCCATTCCTTCCAGCCGCTGCTCTATGGTAACAATTTTTCCCTTTTTGTGTGCTCATCCATCGTCCTTTAACTCATGGCTGCAAAACAAAGAATGTCTTCTCATGGCTTGTTTAGATTTTCAAACACTAAACTAAAGTCATCCGGCTTTGTCAAAGTCATTGTCAGCAACATTGTCAATTTTGTGCCAGTGAATTTACCATTAATGATATAAGTGATGAAATTGGTCTTTTCTTGTTTATTTTTTTCTTTCACTTTTATTTATTTTATTTTTAAGGCAACCAACTGTATAAACATACTATTACATATTATTAGACTTAACATAGTCAGAAATCAGTCTAACCCATTAGTGTTACACATTTTACAATGAAATAAAAACAAAGGAAATTGGCTGCATTAGTATAAAAATAATAAAAAAAAACCCCACATGATAGTGAAGAACACTAATGGCCTCTGAGGAAAAGGATATTATTTTTTAAATGACGTATTTTCAACTTAACAACAACAACCAACAATGTGAAAAGTAATGTGAGCCTGAGAATGCATGATGACAAAGGCCAAGGTGGAAAATATCCCTAGGGAAGGTTTCCATTATTCTTGACATATTAAATGCTTTCTGTTCTTACTCATAAACAGTGCAGAAAAAGGAAAGATTTGCCTGCTGAATTTAACTGCTGGGTCATCTTTGTGAAATGAAAATTTTAAGTTAATTTTATGTTAAGTTACTGGGGGAGGGGTAGGTAGGACATTGTTTTTTTCTGTTATTAACACGTACCTCCCCTGACTCCCACCATAAAGCTAGAATTCTGCCATAATAGTGATGAATTCATAAAATCATAGAATGATTTGGGTAGGAAGGGACCTTTAAAGATTATTTAATTCTAACACCACTGTCATAGGCAGGAACATATTCCACTACACCAGGTTGCTCAGGGTCATATCCAGCCTGACCTTGAACATTTCCAGGAATGCATTCACAGTTCTCTGGGCAACCTGTTCCAGTGTCTCACCATGCTCACGGTAAAAAAAATTGTTCCTTATATCCAATATAAATGTAGCCTCTTTTACATTTAAACTGTTATGCTTTGTACTGTCACCAGAGGTCCTGATAGAAATGTTCTCTTTCTTTTAAGCCCCTTTTATATATGGAATATAACTGCAGTTATTGGACAGTGACTGTGGGTTATGGCCCCACGTGAGACTGCTCAGGACAGTTGAGGCCTATGGTGGCCTCAGGCTGATTAAGTATAAAGGCTGTAAGGGCTGATTTAATCAGCTTTGTGATGGTTCTAAATAGTATATCAACCCCTACCTAACAATGCTTCAGTAGGCACATTTTCGGGCAGCCCTCATAGACTTCTATATATGTCCTCTGCCTTTAGTATTTTCTGAGCTAGCTTTTGGACTTAGGAATGTATGTTCTACTTATTTTTTTTATTTTTTTTTTTTCCCCCGCGGTAGGTACTCATTTCTTTTATTGTATTTAATTGGTAAACTACTAAGTCCCAAAGACATTCTAATTTCGTTCTCTAAACTGTGAATATTCAGCCATGGTTAAAATGGAAACACCTGTCAAAATAAATATTTGTTAAAATAAGTGCAGAATTCCAACTAATTATTGTGACAGGTAGGCCTAAAACACAATTATAATCTATATCTGTAGTCATCTACAGCAAGTTATCACTGATAGGTATCATCAGCACAAGATGTGAAAAAGAAAGTGTAATAACCAAACACTTTTCCATATTCACAGACCTAAAACCAAACCAAAGCCAGGTAACAGATTTAATAGCAGCAAACTGATAAAAAATGTATCCACTGCCTATCACCTGGATGTAGCTGGGCCTGGCCTAGATATTTACCTTCTATCTTTAAGGTGGGAAAGAATGTAAAAATAGTATTTAAAACAGTAGTTAGAGAATAATCTCATCAACAAAATAAATCTGAGACACTAATTTTGAAAGGAAATGAAGCTAGTCATAAAACAAACAGTCCTGTCTCAGGAAGACCCTAGGCTGCTGCTCTGAAAGGGTTATGGCATACATGGGTACAGAAAACTGTAAAACATACAAATTGATTTGAAATTGATTTGAGAACATATGTAGCAATAGTATGTAAATGTGGAATGTAAACGGGGGGGCTTTTTGTTATTTTTTGAAAAGTGTTTCTGAAATCCAAACCCTTCTTAGATCCAAAATTATTAACTCTGAACTTTTGGAACACTTTTACCTGTTATTTAAGACTCACAGTCTGAAATCATTCTGTAATCATTTTTCCCATACTTTGGGAAAAAAAATGGAACATAATCCATTGATTGTTTTAACTGCACCCACAGGAAGAAATACAGTGTTCACCATCAGTCTTTTACACAATGCCTGAGCCTATAAAACAACTTTAATGTATTTTATAGGCACACAAATTCAGTTATGTATTATACATTTGAAGACTTGTATCTGTTGTCACACTGTTGGTTAGTTTGGTAAACATCACATCTGATTTTATAGGTAGGACTCCCAATGTAAAGGGAACTATTACTCCTAACAAATTTAATGTATTAGTTACTATTAGTTATTATTAATACATTAAATGTATTAATACATACCTATAAAAGCAGATGTGATATTTTCGAAACTAACCAACAGTGTGACATTCCTTCCTTTCTCCCAACACACTCAATTTTTAGCTCAACTACTTTTGTACTCCCTAGGACAGCATTTCAAGGTCAAATTCAAGTGGGAGTAAACAAAACATTTTAAATAGTTGTTTACTGAGTAATAAATATTTTTTATTTTAGTCTTAACATTTATGACCATTTTTGAGCTTTTTTTGTGACTCCAGATGAAGTCACGATGATGGTTTGAGAAACCAAGACATAAAACTTTGGGAGGTGTACAGGTGCTATGACAAGGGGCTGAAAATAAGCCTTTTAAAATTGCTAATGGAATTGTGTATTTTTGTCATGAATATACATTTAAGAAGTGAGTCTGTGGCCAGACACGTAAGAGCTGAGGAGTTCAGAGATTCCTGTCTCCATTCCTCTATCCTTTTGGTCCCAGTTAAATTATCCATGAAAATGCATATGCTGTTCTTAAAGAATCCAGTAATGCTACAATATAAAGGTAAGGAGAAGTGCTCATAAATCTTTCCCACACTATACCAATATAGTTTATTTAGGAGAAGGTATAATTGTTATTTCAAAAATGACCTTTCTCTGTTCATGAAGTTCCCTGCAAATCTCATGGAAAAGTAGAGTATGTACCTTTACAAAAACTAACTTTGCCTTACCTCCACAGCTACATTCTATATAAACCATCCAGAAGCAGCAACTGACAATAGGATGTGGATGGAAATCAAAGCAGCATAAGAACTGCCAGGAAAGTAATGTTTGGTGTGAAAACTACCATTTCACATAATCTGACAGTACACAGATTCAGCATGAATATTACCGGAACTATTTTTTCAAAGATATGAAAATTTCAGAAAATTTTTGGTTTTGTATTATTTGAAATATGGGTGCTTTTTTTTTTTTTTTTTTCCTCCCACAATAAAAAACAACAACACACCTGAAGTGGCTGATCTTGCAAAGTTTTCTCACATTTATCATCCCCACCACATCCATAGCTTAGATGGTTTCTGTGGGACTAATTACGTGAATGACTTTCAGAGGATCTGTTCCCATATGACTATTCTTATATTTCTTATTGGGGAATGATTGACATTGCTATGAGATGGTTTGATTTAGTGAATTTTTAAAACATAAGAAAATAATTTAAACTTAGATCATTTCCTAAATTAACCTTTTAAAATTTTATCTAGTATTAATTGTTAGCATGAAACAGTAGAACAGAACATATGGGTTTTCTACAGTTCTGTAAGTGAATGATGCATGTCACCATTTCTGTTTTGCAGAATTTTATGTAGCTTGAAACTCAGATTGAAAGCTGGTGGCAAAAATGACCTAAAACAGATGCCAAATAAGGAAAGTTTCTGTGAAAAAATACAATTTTCTGAGGTATTTATACTCTCCAGATAATGCCTTAATAGGTGAGGAATACATTGGCAGTAAGGATGGAAGTTGTTACCTCACCTGATTAAGAATGGTATTGCTGTTGACACTTTACCACATCCTCTGTTGTAGTGTGATTCATTTCTTTATGCCACTGGGGAATACTTTCACTATAACCGAAGCAGAAGTATTTCAGAATGTTAAAGCACACATTAAGACTCCAATTTTATTATTGTTTTAATCCCTTCATTCTTACTCTCTGCTTCAATGTAGGTAGAATTAGGAAAAAATTACAAACTAGTTAGCAAAATTTTCCCAAAGCGTTTTATCCTTCCTAAAATGATGTTAAACAATGACATTTCAGGTCACTTCCTGTTGAAAGCTTTGGGGAAATTTAAAAATCCACTCTTGCTCAAAATGTCAAGCTGTGAAAAACCATCTGCTACTAAACTTCAGAGTTGTGGAGAGAGTCCTATCCCTAGTTACAGACTTCTGTATTTGGCACAGAGACTATGGATGCCCATCCTTGGTTTACACTTATTTGGAATAAAAGCGTAGAATCATAGAATGGTTTAGGTTGGAAGGAACCTTAAAGATCATCTAGTTCCAATCCCCATGCCATGGGCAGGGACACATCCCACTAGACTAGGTTGCTCAAAGCCCCACCCAACCTGATCGTGAACACATCCAGTGATGGAGCATCCACAACTTCCCTAGACAACCTGTTCCAGTGCCTTACTACCCTCAGAGAGAAGAAATTCTTCTTAATTTGTAATGCAAAACTCCCCTCTTCCCTTTGAAGTCATTACCCCTCATCCTATCACTACAAATCCTTGTAATAAGTCCCTCCCCTGCTTTATTGTATGTACACTCCAGATACTGGAAGGCTCGCCGGAGTCTTCTCTTTTCCAGGCTGAATGACCTGAATTCCCTCAGCCTGTCCTCATAAGAGAGGTATTCTATCCCTCTGATCATCTTTGAGGCCCTCATCTGGATCTGCTCCAACAGGTTCATGTCCTCCTTGAGCTGGACACAGCACTCCAGGTGGGGTCTCATGAGAGCAGAGTGGAGGGGGAGAATCACCTCCCTCGACCTGCTGGCCACACTTCTCTTGGTGCAGCCTAGGACACATTTGGCTTTCTGGGCTGCACTTGTACACTGTTGGCTCATGTTGAGCTTTTCGTCAACCAGCACCCCTAAGTCTTTCTCCTCAGGACTGCCCTCCATCTATACTCCGCGCAGCCTGAACTTTTGCTTGAGATTGCCCTGATCCAGGTGCAGGATCTTGTACTTTGCCTTGTTGAACTATGTAAGGTTGGCATGGGACCACTTCTCAAGCCTGTCAAAGCCCCTCTGCATGGCATCCCTTCCCTCCAGAGTGTCGACCATACCACACGGCTTGGTGTTGTCTGGAAACTTGCTGAGGGTGCATTTGATCCCACTGTCCATATCATGGACAAAACTGCTAAACATCACCTGTCGCAGTACTGATCCCTGAGGAGTAGAATCAAATGAGATCAAATCAAATAAAATTGAACCAAATGGAATATAATGTTTCAGTTGTAAGGGACCTACAATGATCATCTATTCCAACTGTTTGACTGCTTAGCATTACTGTCCTCCAATCCTGTTCTGTAGTCTGCTGTGATAGAGATACACACATTAAACTCTTTCTCTATACTCACCTGAAATCTTGCTTTTCTGTTCATGTGTAGGAGGTATGTCATTAAACCATTGAAGAACTCTAGACAAATGTGGATACAGGGTCAAATATGTAAGAAAACCCACTATCTGTAGTGCCGTATAACAAAAGAACTTCCTTTTGTTAAGGAACAGCCACCTCTCTATACAAAAGTGTCTTGCTAAGTTATTATAAAGGAAGCTTAGTCCAAATCTCAATAATAGTACTGAATAATATACTTGACTGTGCAAGTGATGAGAATAAATAGGGCAAACAGAATAGAGTATACTTCAATGAGTAAGTGGAGACATAAAAAACTACTGTACAAGAAAAATTATTTCAGATAGTATAAAATACTTGAGTTATTGAGAAGGCAAAACAGATTCTAACACCACAATTGAGGTGGGTGTTTCTGACTGTTTAATTTTTTTTTCTTTCTGAAAGACAGTTGACAACCTATTTTCTAGTATATTTGTATTGACATCAGTCTTGTTAGTTTGAATGAAAACATAGACCTGAGTTGACTACAATATAGAATTAATAAAAAACATTTTTCAGAAAGAAGTGTAAGACTAGCCTGTGTTAATATTTCTAGCTCATTTTAATTTTGTTTGTGTTTCTTATATCCTCCCTAGTCATATTAAAGTTTTACTATTAAAAGAAGCTTTAAAGCAGTTAGTCACAGTCCCCACTTCTTCAGACAACTGGAATGAGTCATTCACATAATTTCTTTCATACAGGCAGTATGTCTGCTGCTGAGAAATCAGGTTGCTCTTTCTGATCCATTCTCACTCACAACAAAGGAATCCCACTAGAATTCAGTGAACATACCCATTAAGCACAAGGCCTCTGGTGTCAGCTGCTGAGTTGTTATCACATTAATGAGTTAAAACTCAGCTACATTCTCAGTAATAGCCAAAGGGCATACAGTGCCAGATGAAAGGTGGAGAAGTAAGTGATTGCACACGAGAGACATAGAGCTCAACTTTGTCATTGCCTAGTTCTAGGACACTGGGATATCTTCCAAGGGCTAAAATGGCTTTTTGAAATAATCCACATAATGGTCTCTCAGTTGTTCTTTGCCTTTCCTTTGACTGTGCAACTAAGCTGTCCATTTCATGAAAATATCTGAGGAGTTTTTACCATGTGCTTCTGTCCTAGGAAAACTTTCATATACCATGACAACTGCAGTGAAAATAGATGCAATCACTGCATTATTCTGTGAAGAATAAGAAATATATACATTAGAATAAAACATATGACACTGAAAACATTACTGATTTAACATTTTGACCACTGCTGCTTTTTTCTTTAATTAGAAACTTAACCAGAACTACTGAGGGACATATGCCTTAAATTTAGATACTTATATACAATGCCACATATTAGAAACTCACAAGATGTATTTTTCTCTTAGGTAACTAAGATAGCAATTTTAGATTTCACTGAGAAAATGACTCAGAATAGCTTCTGTTAAAAACATGTGTTAAACTCAGAAAAACAAGAGAAGCAATACTAGACGTCCTCATATGCATGAAATCCAACATATCATGAAAATAAGGTACACAAAGCTGACATTTTAAGTAAAATACAAAACTGCACAGAAATTCAGGAATACATTCATTTTTTTAACTATTTAGTAAGTAAAAAAATTATTTTCCTGGAGAAAAATGGAATACTTGATGTTACAGTATGATGTAAAGAAGGCATAAAACCCAGAAGAAAATACACACAAAAAATACATCTCATTTGATATGAGAAAACAAAGTGCATATAAAAATATGATCCTTTAACATAGACAGTAAGCTTTCCATAAGAATAAGCATACTTAATGTTAACATTTGTACTGTATAATGTCTTTACACCTTCTGTATATTTGCAGTATGTTGAATGACTTAATGACAAGGAAAAAAGATACATGCATCTACATAGAAATTGTCAGTCCAAACCTCTTGAAGAATGTAGAAGCATACTGAAAATTATAAAATCATGCCTGTATTGAAGTGATACTAAAAGGGAATAAGGAATTAAGTGTATTTCCAGAAGGTATATTTGTTTATTACAACAATTCTGAAGTAAAAGTGGTACCGGAGCATTGTATACTAAAGAGAGTCTGGAATTATCCATCTATGTCACACGTAACTGTTGAAACAACATTACATTTTATCAGAGGGTTGATGGCTAAATAGATACGTTAGATACATGTTTCATCCGAACAGCTCACAATGTTGTGTTTCAGAAAATGTGTGTGATGAGTTATTTTCTCCTTTGCTCCTCCAACTGCTTTTGGGGTCAGTGCACTGTTTTCTTTTTCCTGAAGAGACTCCACAGTTAAACCAGAAATTAGAAGTCAGAGTATGCCAGAACTGTACATTATAAAAAATGGAAGAATGATTAGATATTTAAGTCAAATGCTAAAGACTGAAATCAAGCACATTTAATCATTCAATATACAACTGATAGAAAAAAAAAAATGGAAAAAAAAATTATATTAGAAAGTTGTTAACTTTTGCAATTTTAATGCCTACCATTATGATCATAATGGTCTTTTCTGAGTTTGATATTGGGGGAAAAAAAGTGTTTTCAAAACCAAATGCTTTCAGCACGAACTTTGAATGGAATGTTGTACATGTATGGAATGTGAAACTTGCACAACCTCTGAAAATCCCTAACCCCATGCTGAACATGATACAGAGCCTGAATAATACTTACTCATGCAAGTAGAAAGACTAGGAGTTTGTAGAATCTGAATGAATAACAGTATTGATGTCAGTTGTTATTGCCAACAGAAACTAATTGTTCTATATGGTTTCATACTTACCAGCTTCATCACGTGAACTACACTCACAGAAGTAGGGTACTGTTTAACATAACTTACCACTAACTGTGTTTAACAAATATATGCTTATCTACTGGAAGCTAATAAATAGTTCCAGTCAAATGCACTGTTCAAATAATAACAATTAAGCTCACCATAGGAATAATAACCAAGTAGAAAACAAACAGAACTTTTAATGAAACACTTGAATAACACTTAGCCTAAGGTGGAGTTCTCAAAGCACTGGCCAAATTCTCTTCCCGTTACATGCAATGAAAATTTACCACTATCTTTAGTGAAAGTAGAATTAGGTCATTTTTACTTTTGAGACATCCACCTCTAAATGATTTGTAATATTTCTTTCACAAATTATCACTAATAGACTAGATATCATTGCAGTTCACAGAAGACAAATATTTGATACATGATTTTAGTTCTATTTACATTAAACTACAACATTGTGTCACTCCCAATACAGATTGGTTTTTTAATGTCAACTGTTCAGTATTCACAGCACATGAGTTTGTGAGTGATCAGTCTAAATACCAAGATATCTGAAGGGTAAAACTGTCCAGAGGATAAATATATTAATCATAGACATGTTAAACATGTGATCTTTAACTCAGAATCCACTGCCCTAATTTGTATTTTATGATCCATCTGAAAATGCAAGTCTGTGTTTATTGTCGTTGCTGTTGCTGTAATCATTATCTCAGAACAGCTTATTTATCATGCATTTTTTAAGTATCAGGTTGTGAAAACACTCAAAAATTTTTTGGGAAGACCCAGAATGATAAGCATTATGCAACAACATAGTGAAGATACAACATCAGATACATTATTTATTTATTTACTATTAATCCCTGATACAATTCTATGCAAAAGTATCCCCAAAGGAAAAGGAAAATAACACTTTTCAAAGACCAGTTTATGGGTTTGCTCTTAATATATATTCAGAATGTTTGTTACCACGCAGCTACCGCTCACATGTCAGAAGTAACCAGAATTTTCTATAAATGGTTGCATTATTCTCAGATGTCTACTGAAATTTGTTACAAAAGACCTCATTTAGAAAGACCATTAATATTTTTTCTTATTATGAGAAGAGCTGCCTCTCTACTTGCTTACTTTCAGAGCAAAATAGCAATTAGTACTTAAAGAAGGTATACATGAGGGGTGGATTATGTTTGAGATTGCATGCAGCAGTTTTAGACAGGCTGCTTGAGCAAAGGGATACAGCAGGTGTACAAAAGAGGAAAAGGAAGAGCTGGCCTGTGTATGCTGTTCTAGTTCTGTGATTCACCAGCCTTGTCTAAATAGGTACTAGATGAAGTCATCTTGCTTTAAGTATCTTACCTTGAAATCAGCTGAGGCCTTCAAAAGAATAACTGAGCTGTCCCAGTTTGCTGTTCAGCTGTTGTGCATTAGTTGATAACTACCCAAATCAAGCAATGGCCCAGAATGGTCTGGTGCTGGAACAGATCAGCTTGGGCAGCTATGATGCCTATTATAGGCTATATAATCCTCCATCAACCCCATCAGCATAATGCATGACGGTGCATTATGCTTTATGGGAAAAATGTTTCAACAGAGCCAGAAATTACAAGGAGTAGTAATGTCAGTGGTGGTGGAAGAAGGACAGGGATACATACAAACTCTCCACCTGTAGGACAAGAAACCCCTGAAACATAGCTTGGGGCAGCTCTGCTGAGGAGGACCCGAGTGTGTCAATAGATGGCAATGTGGACATCAGCACCAGTTTCTCCTGGTAGCAAAGGTGGCCAAGACCCTCCAGAGGTGTAGTAACAATACAGCAGGACCCTGAGAGCCCTAATGGTCCTTAATGGCTCTGAGCACACCTACCATGGGCATCTGGTGACACCGCTGCTCCTGGGGTCTGGGCTTCTTTTAATTTTACATCTTGGCCTTCAGTCTGAGCCTGAGATATATTTTACCTGTACCTTCCTCTACCTCTTTCCTAGATGTATATGTACCTGGCCACAGGTCTTGTTGATCTGAGCCCTTGGCCTATGGATTGACTTTCTGGCCTGGACTCAGCCTTGCTCTATCACTATAGACACGCTTGTCAATCTCTGGGCTGTTTCTGACACCCGTCACCACTACTGGACTGACCTCAAATGGTAGGTTGACTTAATGGCTCAACCTAGCTAGACCTGCATCATCACCACAAACTTGTGTGGTCATCTGGACTGCAAGCTGACCTCTGCCACCCCTGGGCCTGCCCATCTTACTCTGCACAGGTACAGTGCAACAGGGTCCTTGGTGGCAAGGGTCATTCCCATTGGCCTTGATCCCATTCTCATTTCCTGATGTGCTTGCCACCGTGGGAGAACAGCCACTAGGTAGGGAGAAGTAATTATTCCCTTCACCTCACCAATCAGCAGATCATGTATAGAGTGCAGCTACTGGACCACCAAAGAATCATAGAATCATAGAATGTTAAGGGCTGGAAGGGACCTTGAAATATCATCTAGTCCAACTCCCCTGCCAGAGCAGGATCACCTACACTAGGTCACACAGGAACACATCCAGGCAGGTCTTGAACATCT
>JANHFX010027134.1:86505-106105 GCA_027560015.1 Chloroceryle amazona | reverse complement strand
AGAGCCTGGCTCCATCCTCCTGGCACTCACCCTTTATATATTTATAAACATTGATCAAATCACCCCTCAGTCTTCTTCTCTCCAGGCTAAAAAGCCCCAGCTCCCTCAGTCTTTCCTCATAAGAGAGATGTTCCATTCCCTTAATCATCCTTGTGGCCCTGCGCTGGATTCTCTCAAGCAGTTCTATGTCCCTCTTGAACTGAGGGGCCCAGAACTGGACACGATACTCCAGATGCGGCCTTACCAGGGCAGAGTAGAGAGGCAGGAGAACCTCTCTCGACCTACTAGCCACCCCCCTTCTAATACACCTAAGAATGGCATTGGCCCTCTTGACCACAAGAGCACATTGCTGGGTCACGGTCAGTCTCCCATCAACTACGACCCCCAGGTCCTTTTCCCCTTCGCTGCCTTTCAATAGGTTGGTCCCCAACCTATACTGATACCTGGGGTAGTTCTTTCCAAGATGCAAGACTCTACACTTGCCCTTGTTGAATTTCATCAAATTTCTTCCTGCCCAACCCTCCAGCCTGTCCAGAGCTCGCTGGATGGCAGCACAGCCTGCAGATGTGTCAGACACTCCACCCAGCTTGGTATCATCAGCAAACTTGCTGACAGTGCACTCTGTGTCGTATGTTGAACAAAACTGGTCCCAGCACTGACCCCTGTGGGACCCCACTAGTTACAGGCCTCCAGCTAGACTCCATCCCATTGACCACCATTCTTTGACTTCTTTCTTTGAACGTGTACCCAACCCACCTTACTACCTGATCATGCAGACCACACTGCCTCAGTTTAGCCAGAAGGATGCTGTGGGAGACAGTGTCAAATGCCCTACTGAAATCAAGATAAACCACATCCACTGCTCTACCATCATCTATCCACCTGGTTATGTCCTCACAAAAGGCTATCATGTTGGTCAAACATGACCTTCCCTTGGTAAAACCATGCTGACTGCTCCTAATGACCCCCTTGTCCTTGATTATGCCTAAGGATAGCACCTAGGGTAAATTGCTCCATTACCTTTCCAGGGATGGAGGTGAGGCTTACCAGTCTATAGTTGCCCAGGTACTCCTTCTTACCCCTTTTGAAGACTGGAGTGATGTTTGCCCCCCTCCAGTCCCCAGGCACCTCTCCTGTCTGCCATGACTTACTGAAGATAATAGCTATTCTGTACTCTGACACATTTTAGGAGTTTCTTGTTACAACAAACACCGTTACCAAAACATAAGTTTGCCAGGCAAATAGCGAGACTGCTTTCCTCTTTTTCAAAACATGACATGGTGTGGGATGCATGCACCTCAACTGTTGTGTGAGGAATCACATTCTGATATGATATTATACATGCTGTAATAGCGTTGAAGGATTGTCACGAGCAGAGAGAATGAAACCTGATCCATCCTTAAGATGTGGCAGATTTACAGGGAAAAGATTATGAAGCCAACTATCCTTTCAGTTAATTCTGAGATCCAAGCAGAATATAGACAGTGCGGGTTGACTGGGAGGGAAACAGGGAATGAGCCAAACTATTAGTGTGAAAAAAATACAGAAGTGTTGTAAACAGTAATATTTATGTAATACCAACAGAAAATATATTTTGGAAACACAAAGGGCAAAGTACCACTATACTTACTTATTTTGTTGAGCCAGGTGTCAGATGTATGAATGACAGGTCTACATCCTTAATGTAGTGTGATGACCTGGATAAATTATAATAATGCACGATAACACTTTGCTTTTAAAATACTGTTTTATAGGTACTGGGATTTTAAAATGTCAAAAATATAAAAGGAAATTATTTAGTATTTTGCAGTTTCTCTGCACTTGTTTCTTATGCTCTGTGTTAGATACAAGAGAAAGTATTTTCTGTTTTGCCTAAATATGCTTGCCCAGTGCCTATCCTCACACTAAATGACCAAATCACCCCAAGTTTAAGTAGCAATATACCAATATTTCTTAAGGAATCATGCTTGCCAAATTTAACAAGGACAGCCTTTTCACTTATACATGGCTAAGAGAAAAGATTCAAGAGCTGACATATGACAAGGTTTGTTGAAAGCATTAAGCAGTGTCTTGACAATAGCTATAATTAAAGTTGCCACAGCTTTGACCTGATTAAACATTGAACAATACAACTGCCACTCTGACTACCTTAGGCCGGTGAACATCTGATGATATATAATATCTTTTGGCAGCCAAGTTAATTATAACATAGTTGAATGCATTTCTTTAGAGGGGAAATTTTTAAAGAAATTAATGGGAGGGAAACTGTAATGAAAGCTGTCAGAGTAATTCTAAATATTGCTAAAAAGCATACCTAATATCTCTGAAGTATGTTAACTTTTTGTTTTGTTTTGTTTATTGTTGTCTATTTCTAACATTTTTTAGATTACATAAAAATTTTACATCCCAAGTGTGAACTTTTAAACATACTGAACTTTGCAATGTAAAAGCTCATACTGTTTCCTGAAAGATTCACAGGAGCTGAAAGCTGAGATAGTCAGGCACTCTGGGGACTTGGATGTTAATTAATGTGAATGGAACATTCTAATCTCTTAGGTAGCACTGAGAATCATAACCAATGTGTTTGTTGCAGCCTCCTGCATCAAGATGCTGACATTGGTGTTCCAAACCTATTTTGAACACTGATATATTAACAGCTGGATGGATGAAGTATGTACAAAGCAATTATGTGCAAGTAACACTAATGAGTATCATTGTAATGTGGGATTTTTCAGCATAATGCGACAGTTTTGCTGAAACACTGTAATCTTAGTAAGTATGCATCATACCTAAGTATGGCCAGCAAAGATTTTTAATACATGATGATAAGTGCCGGATTAAAAAGGATCTCCTTGTTATCTGAATCTATCACAGGTAAATAGAAGCAGTACATTATGAAATATAGAATATCTCCCATACAGTTCTCATAAGCAAGGTATTTCCCTGCAGCATCAACTGTACTAAATGGAAAGTCCTCTGTGGCATGCTGTCAGTCACTTTGTCTTTCTAATGATTATTACAGGGAACTTTAGTGAGGTATGCATAATTTTTATTAACATACTTTAATTTGTATTTTTGTGCCTGATTAAATATTTAGACTTTGTCTCAGACTGGAAATGAAAAACATTACAATATTTCTACCACCTTTCTTGAAAATCAATAAAACATTTTAATTCATTTAAACCCTTTCTGAAATCATACTTGTGTGCATAGTAAGACCAAAATCCACTACATTGTACTTGGAATAGGTGATCCTTTTGGTGCAACTACACTTACACCTTCTTTGTATGGGTAAAAAAAAACATCCCAGAGAGGCTGCAGAGTTTCAAGATTTTTCTTAGTCAGCGCTCATTCACTTCATAAAGAGTTGATGCACACTTTTTATAACCTTTACATTTTTTTGCTGTAAACTTTTTAAGCCCAGATGAAACTGAGAGAAGTAGCTGTTTTTTGTCTTATTCTTTCTGGACTCATGAAATGTAGGAAAAAAAATACTATTTTTTCCTTTTTGGAAAATGATATGCAATGAGAAGACTTAGCAGAATGTTTCATAAACTGTGAATTTTTGGACTATAGGACTGCATGGCATGTGGTCCACAAAGTCCCACAGAGCAATCTTGCCTTAATAAGATACTTAGTTCAATTATAATGTGAACTCTGTAGGGTTATCTGGATGGCATGTGAAATTTGTGTGATTGATGCTTTAAAAATTTGGAAATCAATATTAGGCTTTTATGATGAGATGATTGGCTTCAATGATTAGAGAAGAGCAATAGGTAGTTTACCTTGATTTTAGTAAGTCTTTCAACACTGTCTCTCATAATATTGTCACAGAAAATCTGAAAAGCATGGGCCAGATAAGTAGACAGTGAGTTGAACTGAAAATTGGGTGGACAGCAATTAGTATTGTGTCCCACGAGTCCACATGGGGTCTGGTACTGTTTAACAATCTCATTAGTGACCTGGATGATTGGACAGAGTGTACCTTCATCAAGTTTGCCGATGATACAAAACTGGGAGGATTGGCTGATGCACAAGACGGTTGTATTGCCCCTCAGAGGGACCTGAACAGGCTGGAGAAATGAGCTGACAGGGAACCTCTTCAAGTTCAAGAAAGGGAAGGGTAGGGTCCTACACCTGAGGAGGAATAATCCTATGCACCAGTATATGCTGCAGGCTCACCATCTGAAAAGCAACTTTGCAAAGGACCTGGGCATCCTGGTGGGCAGGAAGTTGAACATGAGCTAGCAAGATGCTCTTGTAATAAAGAAAGCTAACAGTATCCTGAGCTACATTAAGAGGAGAACTGCCAGCACGTTAAGGGAGATGATCCTTCCCCTCCTCTCAGCATGAGTGAGATGCACCTGGAATGTCCACTTCTGGGCTTCTGACCACAAGAAATTTAATATCTCCAATACTCCATACTGAACATGGTGAAGCTTGAGACACATGAGTGAATTGAGCATGGAAAGATACTCAGATAATCCTAGCAGACAGATCAAACACTGTATTACATGGGATGCTCAAAATGCAGGCTTCTGTCTATTTATCATGGAGTCAAAGTCCTTCCTAACTCATCTTGACATTCTTTGCCAGAGTAACCCAAACAATGGACTCACATATAGACTGTAGACTATCAATAATTGTCCAGGTTTAGGGACAGAGCTGCTAGATCTATAACACTCTCTGTTAACCCCTCTCACTTCCCAAAATGGAAGAGAAAAGGCATAAGGGAGAGTGACTTACCAATTAGAAAACAAAGCTAGAACAGCTTTAATTAATACAATAATAAAATGGAATGTATACTAATATATATAAAACCAATATCTAACCCACCCCCCGATGGCAATTACATCACTGTCACCACTGGTGCTGTGGAGCAGGCATTGAGGAAGTCCCAGACTGCACTTAGCAAAAGACAGGAACCAGATTCAGGTGCTGGATTCTGGAAATGGATTCAGGAATACATGGACTAGGATCAAAGTCAGAATGGATAAGGTCCTTCTCAGATGCTGACCATTGAAGAAAAGAGCTTGATTCTTATGATCCCTCAGCTTTCTATTGAGTATGATGTATATGGAATGGAATACTTTGTTCTGTTTAGGATCACTTGTTCTGTCATCTCCTCCCCACAGGTGAGACCTTTTACTTTCTGCACCCACAATGCGGTACACAAGATTTAACAGTGACCTTGGTCTGCATACTAATTCTTGGTAATAATTCTAAACATCAGGTGTTATCACTGCTAGAAGTAGATACTGTCTGTGAAAATCTGCTGTTATCTTCAGAAAGTCCAGTTAGTTAGAAAAGACAGCTGAAAAGTAAAATCGGTGAACAGAATTGTTCTGTTCTAACTCAAACCAGGACAATAAATTTTATTTATATGTCTCCCAGGATCTGGTCATGACACCTGTATTCCTTATTTGCATTTTATAAAGAGCTTATATTTCCTATTATTTCAGAAGTCTCTAGAGTTGCTACATTGTCACTGCATTAGGCAGCTATGGTTTGCACAGAGGAGCTATGCCACAACTTGCTGGCTAGCAGAACTAGAGTAGGTCACCATTTTCCTACCTAAAAGATCTAAATAGACATTAATAGACTTCTATAGAATGATCCAGAAAAAAATACTAACATTTAACTGAGCATTTTTGCTTAGATCACCACTAAAAATTGGTTGTAAAATTATAAGTGGCTAGTTTTAAGGAAGACACCTCAACAAAGGTCACCTGAGGTTGCAATCTGACTGAAAGAAACAAAAGAAGCCAGACATTTGTAAAATGAAAATTTATTATACTTTGTAGGGTAATATTGTGTGTCTGATGCTAATAAAGATGATATCCTGACACCTCATTGGAAGACAAAACAATACATATTGGTGTCCAATACAGGGAATAGAAGGGTGGGATATTCTGTGAAACAAAGTTATGCTTTCTATAAGTTAATGAGAATTTGCAATTGCTGGCACTAGTAGTAAAACACATTTACTTCTGTTATCTAATGGTTACAGGGGAAGCCACAACAATGACTGAACAATTAATAATTTGAATGTAATATATAGCCTCTGTCACTTTGGAGTTCAACTCAAAAGTCCTTCAACTATAAAGCTGGCTATTGATATTCTTGAGGAATTAATTGGATTTTGGTTACTTATGGCAATAGGAAGCCATCTGCTAGTGTAAAGTAGAAGAAAACATGAATCACATAATAGGATTTTAATTTTTTTTACTGTAAAATATATTGATTATGAATTTTGTGACATCGCCTATAAAGTTTTCACACTGTGCTATGTCAAAATCTAAATCAAATTAGTTTTCATGTTGAAATTGATAAATACTATTTACAAAAAATATGTCAGTCTCCTATTTCTAGGTTTTAGAAAATTGAAATATTTTTCTGCTATAAGAAATAAATCAGTTACACAGCTTTTAAAATTTCACTTAAAATGTAAAGGAACATTATATGAAAAGAAAACAAATTATGTACAAAATAAAAACAGGATTTTTCTCCTTTTTCATCTTTTTCTTCCAAATTTAATGGAAGAGGATAGTCAGAATCATAAAATCATAGAATTGTCAGGGTTGGAAGGGACCTTAAAGATCACCTAGTTCCAACCTCCTTGCCATGGGCAGGGACATCTCCCACCAGACCAGGTTGTGCATCGCCACATCCATCCTGGCCTTAAAAACTTACAGGGATGGGGCTTCAACCACCAATCTGGGCAACCTGTCCCAGTGTCTCACCACCTCATGGTGAAGAACTTCTTCCTAACATCCAGTCTGAATCTTTATTAAAAACTATTTGGTTTTGCTTGAACAGAAAAAGTGCTGAAGTTTCTCCAAAAGCTATTTTTATGTATTGAGCTTTCAAACTTACTTAATCAGGCAGTGAATCAAGTCTGTGAGTTACACTGAATTCTGTAATAAGGCTCAATTCTTAATCCTTGTTTTCACAGAGGAAATGGGTACTGAAAGATATCCTGATTCAGTGTCATGTGAATTTGCATTGGTTTATCTTCTATAATTACTAACTTTTTATTATCTGCTGTAGACAGTGTTCCTGATGTGCTTTTGCACATATGTCCTATGCTGCAAAGTATGACATTGAAAAGCAGACTAATCATAAAAATAATCCACAGATAGAAAGTGAGATGGATTATGTCTTTTACAGGTGTAGAAACAGGACCAGTATTGCTGACTCTGTACAGCACTTTTATGGATCAAAATTTTTCCTGCAATTGCTTTATAATATCTAAGACTGACTGTTACAGTCACTTAGGTCACCATTTACTTCATTACTAGCCTAATGGTTCTACTATCAAGATTTATTTTTCTTTCCTGATTTAAAATATGATGGAGATCAAAATGAAAATGTAGAAGAATCCATAGGTTTAAAGGTTTAATCCATAGGTAAGGTTGGGCCCCTCACCACAGGAAAGACATTGAGCTGCTGGAATGAGTTCAGAGAAGGTCATCCAAGCTGGTGAAGGGTCTGGAGAACAAGTCTTGTGAGTAGAAACTGAAGGAATAGGGATTGTTTAGTTTGGAGAAGAGGAGGCTGAGGGGAGACCTTACTGCTCTCTACAGCTACCTGAAAGGAGGTTAAAGTGAGGTGGGTGCAGCCTCTTCTATCACGTAAATAATGACAGAACTAGAGGAAATGGCCTGAAGTTGCACCAAGGGAGTTTTATACTGGATATTAGGAAGAATTTCTTTGCTGAAAGAGTAGTCAGGTGCTGGAACAGGCTGCCCAGGGAAGTGGTGGAGTCACCATCCTTGGAAGTATTCAAAAAATGTAGATGAGGCTCTTCAGGACGTGCTCTAGTGGGATGGTGAGCTGTTGGGTGTTTTTGTGACAATGACTACCATGACAATTCTGTGATTCCGTGATAATAAAATAGATTTATTTTCTATAGAAACAATAGAAACTCTGGACATTTATTTGCTGTTGAAGATATATGGGTCATAATTTTAGGGGGATCTAAACAATCAAACTTCTTTCTTTTCCGGAGCAAAATTTCCAGGTCCAATAAAGCTGTGTCTAAAACAACTAGGAAAAGAATCATCATTCATGCATAATTAAAACAAATATTTGGAAAAAAATATTTGTGAATAAGATTTTTTCCTCAAAAGTTTCTGCTAAATTCTAAGAAATTAATTAACTCTAGAGAAGAGATTATTTTAATATGACTTTAATAAACATAACCATAAAGTGTCCCTTGGTGCCATTTATGTATATATATATATTTGTCTTTATTACATTCAAAATGATTATTATATTAATTTCAACTATTCATCATTTCAGAGCCTTAAGATCCCTAAAGTTTTGGTAGAAATGATATTTTCATACAAATCATTTCTTCACAGAAGAAAGAGATAAAATGATGTATGTCATTACATTTCTTTTATTATAACACTCAATAATAGCTAGAAAAATTAAAAGACAAACTTTTAAATTGCAGTTACTTTCATGCATGACCTTGGAACTATCTATGATAATATTTAAATAGTCAAAGTGGTCCAAGAAAGACTGCTAAGGAGGGAAAAGACATATATAAGAAAGAAACTAATGAGAGCTTTATTTACTTGATTTTGTAAACTATGTCATTTATTGACCTTCATGATCTTTACTAATCTTTGCCATTAGGCACTGGCATTTCTCACTAGACATGTTAAAAAAAAAGTTTCAGTTATCACTGATTCTCAGTGAGATCACTACCTTTGCTCTTCTGAGTCTTTCTTACTTCCCTTTTTCCCCAGCAATTAAAATAGTAATTCACCAAAACAACGATGGGATAAATGAAATTCGAAGAAACTGGTCTGCTCTGTGTGAGAGAAACTCATCATGTTCACGTCACATTTCATTTGTCCTTTAACAATTCCCTTTTGCAAGATCTGCAGTCTTCTTTAGTCATAGATACTGCAGTTGATACAGTATTATACAATATTTGAATTCATAATTGGTTGGGGTTTTTTTGGGGGGTAGTTGCTCTGCTTCAATGCAGATTAAGCCTTGAGTAATTCCAGGATATTTGAATTTCTCTACTACTCTGGCTAGAAATAACAGCAGAAGAGATCAACTTCATTATCATGAGAGTAGTTCAGTTTATCATGACATTAATGAATTCAACAAAACATTGCTCCTGTGCAGCCATATTGCCATGGGCTCTGATTGTCAGGTCCTATAGACTAAGTAGGACTGGGTTGCCAGTAGCTGGATTCAAGAATTCATAGAAAACAAAATGAAAGAAAGGAAATGACAGAATGTGAATATTTTTTTGTGTGTTTTGGACTTCATTCAAAATATAATCCTGAAGTTTTAGGTTTGCAGACGCATCCTTACTGTTTATTTTATTCTACTGTCTTTCTGATTAAAAACAAACAAAAAAACAAATGGAATTAGCTATTTCGATTTAATAAAAATAATGAAAAATAGTATTTGTATTCTACATATTCTATAATATTCTAATTCTTACCTTTTATGTAAGAAAGAACATTTGAAAATAACATTTGAATAACAAAAATCTTCCTGTAGGTTAGAAGAATTGTTTATCATTCTTGAAGCTAAATGATGATTGAAACAAGAATCTAGGAGAACAACTAAATTAAACACCTTTGGAAAGTGGTTAAACTAGATTGTCTGGATCAATTTTTGTCTACAGTTGATATTTAGCACATTTTCAGCAAATAGAAACAGACAACTATAAAAGGATGAAAATATGACTGGATCTGGCTCCTGTTGAAGTCCATTTCCCTAATTTTGAAGCAGAGTTAACACTGCCTCAAGGCATCAGCTGAAAAGTACACATCCTGCAGTGGTGGCACAGACAGGTGGCCAGTATGTGCTAGCTGGAGTGAAGGAGATGAATAAATTAGTTCATAAACCTATTCATTTCTTTTCTATCCTATCTCGGTATATTAACTTCTATTTTGAGAAACTTCATCAAATGGACATAATAAACACAAGACAAGAACGTAAAGTATCAGATGGTGCCTCTGCATTATTATAGCTTTTTCTGTTATTTAGAATAGTGGTATGTAAAATTTCAAATGCATCTTCAAGTTAAAAGAACAATATTTGCTTGTAAAAATATCTTTTTTTTTTTCATATAACAAATGCTCCCAGCATGGTGCATATGTAATACTAATATTCAAAAACTTTTAGCTATCTTTTCAGAGATTACTATTTTATTATTTTAAAAGTAATTAAACATGAGATATTTGCACTACGTTCTTATTATGCTGTGGTATAGTTTGACTCACAAAATGCTATTTGTTGCATATGGTTTGCATAGAGAATTTTTTTTTTAATTTTCACTGTGTATTTGTTAACCTCTTTCAAAAAGTATTATGCTAATTGTAGCAGCGTGTTTCAGATTTAGCATCTGAATTACACATTTTCAAGACTTGGTTTTTCTCTTTTTTTTTTTTTTTAATTGTAATCTGTTAATTACTTGTTTAATGGAGTGTGTGATTACCTACATTAAGTTAGAAAACTGCTTCCATTTCAAAATAAGAAACCCACTGTAAAAATGGAAGTATGTAAATGCATTCTTTCCAGATATATTATATAACTCTTTTGCTTCAATAATTGTTTCATCTCTGAAAACAAATTGTTGCCTACCTTCTGTCTGTAGCTATCATTGACACTGTGTTGTAGGAAACCTGAGTCCTTATATAAGAAAGATTTATTTTGTGATTATGAGGAGGACTAACATTGCAAAAAGTATTTTTTAGCTAGAAATAATCAGAAAATTACTTCCTAATCTGAAAAGATTTATTTAATGATATGAAAATAGAGGAAAAGACCAATTCTTCAATTTTTGTGAATTAAGATTTTAGTAAAACTGAAACTGAGTTTGTAATTAATTTTCTAAACTAATATTAATTAAATATTAATATTAATTAATCTCTGAAACAAGATTTGAGAAACACAGCTCAGAGCCTAGTATGAAAGGCTGTTTTCTGAAATCATAAAGAAGGATACAGAAAGATACCTGGTAAAATCATAAAGAAGGATACAGACCTTGAAAGTGGAGTTGTGCTTTGGTTTGCTGGCAGCAATAGTAAGACGTTTAGGGTTTTTGTTTGAAAAAATATCTTATAAATATACAATTGATAGAAAGTACCAGATTAATGAACTAGTCTTTCACACTGGAGGCCTGTTTTCAAATCCTGTTAAATTCACAAATGAGTGAGTTTGGTGGCCTCTGTCTCATTCTATGTGAACATCTGTCTGTGTCACTAAGCCATTCACATGGTTTACCATGATTGGCATCTCTGTCCAGAAGGGACATGACAGCTTGAGCACTGCAGATCAGGCTGAAGGTTCATTGAAGGTGTATGGAAAGTGTATGTGATTTTTCATTACTTTGCTGAGTTGTATTAAATCAAAGCCATGGAAACCTACCTCCAAGAAGGTACTTTTTGATGTAGGTGACCACATTTTTTTTTTTTTTCCAGGGACAAACTCTTTAGAAACAATAGAAGTAAGGTAAATGTTAAAAAAATTAACTAATTCCCATATTAATTTTTGCATATTTAATAAGGTGTTAAATCTGTTTGAAGGAATTTGTCTGTGTGAATGGTTTTTTTTCATCTTTTCAACAACAAAATTCAGTCTACTGTTCCAATTCCTCTGTTGCTGTAGCAGTCATTATATGTTAACTCTTAAAAAATCCAACAAGTTCCAAATTTAAAAGAAGTGCAAAGGAGAAAAAAGCAAGCAAACTCAAACTTCAGTTAAAATGTTTTTATTAAGACATTTAGCAACTGTCAAAAGTAAATAAATATGCATAAAATTGTCAAATTAAACCTATATTTTCTATTCTTCATTCTGTTTTCTAAAGGAAAAAAGAAATAGGATCTTTGGGAATTTGACTACTTTTTTGCCCTTCACAAAAGTGTTATCCTATATAACTAGGCAAGCAACCTTGCAAAAGCTCTATAACAACACAGCTATATTTACACAACTCTAGTTTCAGGTACAAATATCATAATTTCTTTTCTTCTCATACTTCATTCTCCCTTCAAAGAAAACGTTTTGACCTAAATGATTTTTAAAAGTAGCTGTTACTTCATAAAAAAGGAATGCTGTTGATTGTTTTCACTCTGCCATCCTTATGAGAACTTGTTCCCTGGTGCTGATAAGGGTTGAGTGATCTGTCATATAGAACTATTGGTAAATGTGTCAAACTAATTTTATTTTAAATAACATTTGCAACCTATTTTTCTGTCAAATGAATAGAAGGATATAAAAGATTTTTTTTTTTCTAACAACTTAATGGACCTAGGGTTATTTTTAAGCACTGATTTTACAGAGGAATTTAACTGAATTAAGAGCTTAATTTCTGCTGACTTTAAAAATACCACACATATTTGTGGTGCATCAGATTCAAATTTTGTGTAGCACATAGACCTCTCATGTTTATTTTGAAGCAAGGAACATTCTTAACAAGTGCTTTTCTGAAACAGGATTATACACTCATACATGCAAATGAAAAACTGCTAAAAATTGAGGACCTTTTTCTAATATGCATTTGGTTGCAAAATTTAATTCTTGTCTGTATGTTATTATATAATCAGTTTGGCTTGTGGTTATTTTTCTTTTCTCTTTCATAGGAAGAGTGTAAGTTTGTTACAAGGAGAAGCTCCTAAAACTAGTATATCCTAAACTGATACGCAAACATAAATACCTGGTAAAAAAGGTCATAGAGTGTCAGGAAGACAAATATGAGTATATAGTAGAGTGAATAACGTGATAAAACTAAGGGCTAGGGGAATACCCTAGGTAAGATGCTAAGAGCTAGGGCTTACCCTAGGTAAGATGTTTAAAGCTACACAGCTTAAACACTGTGGTAAACTTGATCTATCCTACTTGTGCATGTGGACTTGAAAGCTGATATGCAGCCCATGTAGCAATGGTACAATCCACAGAACCTTTAAATGTATTCCAAATAATTATTTGGCCAGTGACTATAACAGAGCTAATGGACTGTTTTGGACTACTGGGAATTGAGCTCAATTATGGTTTTATTTTCCTTAAATGTTTTGTATCGTTATGTGTTGACATTTTTTACCTCATGTTAATGAATTACAGTGAAAAAGCTCACAAGCCATGTTTGTACAAGAAAAGTGTTTAAAGAAACTACAGAAAACTAAAATCAACAGGAACAAAATAATTGAAAGCATTTATGTGGAATCTGAATAAAACTGTATCAAATAAATCTCTCAGTAACTAGATTATCTCTTGCCTTTTATTCAGTTTAATAACTAACTTTTAATGAATTCATTACTGGTGTTTTGAATCTTCCTTTCTGTTTTAAACAAATTTTGTTTGCACATTTTTTAGGCAATTGGAGGCATGACATTATGTATTGTTTTTAAAAAATCATTTTGTATTGCACCAAGTATTTTCTTTTCTTCTTGTCATCTATGTAATTGTTAATGCTTTTCTCATTATATTACTGCATCATGCTTTTGTATTGTACAAAAAGCATATAATTGAGATATAGTGAGGAAGAATGCAAAATGCACTAAGCTGCCCTTTATTGTAACTTTGGATACAAAAATAAGCATTAAGATAACAAAACAGAAGAAAGAATTTACAGTGTCTTCAATCTCAGACTTGTATTGCAAAGAGCTAGAAGTAACAGACAAAGTTTTCCAAAACAGTTTAGAATTCAACTTCCTTTTAGTCTATCCTCTTAAAAAACATTTACATTTTCAAAACTTTTCCTGATACTTTTCAATATTCTATTTTGGGTTTAATGGCATTGCATTTCTCGAACAACCTTACCCTACAGTGTTTCTGAGGAATCTTAATCTAAGTGATAATATTTTTAAACAGCACATTTCTATATTTAAATATTAAATAATTGTGTCATACCTCATCACATATCATCCCATGTCTGTACTCCTCTATGCCACACCCTTTGTCTACACTTCTAAAGGCCCCTGCTATTTTCTTTATCTACCTCATTGCATCAGAGCTGTAAATACCACATTCTATACAGAATAATTGCTTGTTATTCTCTATAAAACTATGCTTGTACTACATAAACACAAGTAAAATAATTTACCCATAAATACCTGGTCAAATAGAGAAATTGTTGTTACAGTTAAACAATGTGAAACAAATGTTATTATTACTATAAAGGTAGTTCAAATAAAGTTCAGGTAGAGCAAGTCTGACAAGTTTCAGTCTTGATGTCTTGCAAATTCAATACGATGCTTATGGCCTGTTAATAGCCATGGCAATACTTATTATCAGGCTACATGGTCACAGCTTGTTAGGCTTGCAAACAGCTATCCGTAGACTGTACAACCTCGTGATTATTCAAACCACATTATAGCAAAAGCTTATATGCTACTTTTATTTGAAAATACCATAAAATATTGCATTTTAATTTGTCTCTATGATTCTCATGAATTGCTGTATAAGCCAACTTCTGTTTTTCTGTAGCATGCATTATATAGAAGTAATTGAGGCCAAACCCATACATTCAGTCCTTCACTAAACTTTTAAAGCACAGAAAGTGAACAGAAATGCGATGCTTCAAAGGAATCTCACCAAGCTCAGCAGCAGAGGGATGCTGAAGCAGAGGTTTATTTGTAGAGTGACTGGTGATCAGAAGCAAAAAACTTGAACATTTTTTAGCCAGTGTAAAAGGATTTGTTCGCTGGAATTCATATCTCTTGAGAACAGCTTAAAGCAGCACGATAGTCTTTGGCTGCCAGTTGTTGCTGATGGCCATTTTCTCTGTCAGAATGGCTGTCAAAAGGTGCTTTTAAGAAAGATTTATTTGCTAAAGAGGGCAGGTTGTTGGTTTTGTTAACACACGGGGATGTGCGATCTACTTTATATTTCTTTGTCTCATTCTTATCTGAGCCTTTTCTCCCTCTGAATGCAGTTTGAAGTAATAAAACTGATGGATATTTCATATTAAACTGTATTAGTTTTAAACTCATTTGATGAAATGCACTACAAAGGAATGCTTGTTGTACATTTGGCACTAGAGTTTATATTTTATTTCTATTTATTTTAACACCTACTGAATATATAAGCTTTCAGTTGAAAGTCTCACTGTCAAAAAGTGTCTTTTTTTGTCATGGACTGGCAGGTAACTTTTTTTGAGCTCAGAGCTAACTGAAAAAGTAATTAATTTGTAATCTCAAACAAAAAATGGGGCCCAAATAGTGACAAGTATAGAAATCTTTCAAAAGTATCCCTCAAGATTTAGCTTCCTCTATTACCATGCTTAGTACAATGCGTCTTTTCCTTATTTCAGAATGTCTGGAAGCCTCATTGGAGCATTTCTTTACTTAGGCTCTGGTGTTCAGAAGTCACAGACAAATACATACTACAACCCACTTGATCTAGTCAACTAATTCTTTCCAATCTACAAATATGATTATTATAATATAAAAAAGAAGCAAACAATCACCAACGGCTCATGATATTTTAATTTGGCTCAAAGTTCAGGGATTTTAGTGACTGAAAGCTAAAAAGGGCAGCTTGGACTCTCAGTACCCTGATCTGAAGAAAAATGAGGAAATAATTTTTCTTAAAAGGACAATGAATTTAGTTATTTTTTGTAGATTGCTTGCTTTTGAATGCAAAAGGTGGTGATGGGGAGGTAAGTCCTGTGGAATTAGAAAATATTATCTTGTGATATAAGTAACAATTTGAAGTTTATGTTACACAAAAAATATAATTGTCATTGGTATTTAATTTAATGAATGGACATTGTACTTTAATACATAGTTAGAAAGTAAACAACAACAAAAGGAAGTAACTTTTTAATGTTGTTTTTCTTTTATTTATTTTACAAAAATTTCCAGGTAACTGGACTGTACATGTCATATGTATATGATAAATTATAATAGTGCTTTGATAACCAGAAAGTAAAGCTTCTAAAGAGGAATATGAGCATAAGACAAAATGAAGATGCTTTTAAAATAAGAATAATAAACATTCAGAAAGTAGACAAAAATAACACCACTGGAAACATCCCTGGCATAAACCTGGCATAACAACATCCCTGGCATAAACCTTTATAAAATAATTTTAATGTGATACCCAGTTTCGCCCATTCAAAATGTTCAATGTATGATTTGCTGCTTCTTTAGTGGATCTTTATTTCTGTCCACAACTTATTCTGAACTGTATCGTTGTATATTATTTTTCAGTTTCAAGACTTTCTTTTTAAGAAGACAATGCATACAAGTAAATTACATTTAGTTTGTAAAATATTGAGAAATCTTCTGTTAAGAAGGGTTACTGCATGATTAAACACTACCTCTTAGTTATCTGTTACCTTGGACTTTAGATCCACATACATTTTTTCAATCTACTTGCCAGAACATACACAAGAACAATAAATTCTGTTTACAAGGTAATTCTTATAATACTCTCAAGGAGAAAGTATAAATGAACAGTATTTCATTTAATTAGATTACAGAAAGTAAGGTCATCAAAATAAAACAGTATAATTCAGATACTGCACTGAAACATAGATTAGATTTTATTTTCTTTTTAATTGAACACATAAACTGCAACAATAAGATTTTTGCATATTTATATATTCATATATAAAATTTTCATTGGATATCTGACAAAGAATCCACAAAAATATATAAATAAGCCATGGAAATACCTATGCTCAGAAATGGAATGTTTTATTTATAGAGGATTATATTTTGAAACAAGAAGGTAAAAGAGCTTTGCATTTAACTGAACACATTAAGATAAAAGTGTGTGATATTACTTGGATGTCATAAATAATCTAGCTACTTAAGGACAACTGGGAGATGTCTGAGAGATGGGAATGGGTTTGGGAACTCAGATGATCATTTGCAGTGACTGAAAACTGAGATACCTTTCAAAGTATGTATCTTTACCTATGACCTAAATATCCCTGTACCTTGTAGTATATCACTGTAACATGAATACAGAATCTCACTATAAGTAAAAACTTGAATTTAGGTAGCTAATATTGGATACCTATTTTGTCTTTGATAAAATAACTGATTTCTGATCATACCTACAAGACTTGACAGTGAAATTGATTTCTTACACAAGATGTAAAAATACTCAGTGACAAAGATAGCACTTTATTGACGTCATTCAGGTCTTCCGATCACTACCATCTTTCAAAGAACAAGGTCCATCACTTTGTGCAAACTTGTACTAGCTAGCAGGCTTCTAGATAACATCACAAGTCTCTCCTACTCATTCTTGGTGAAGCTTCACAACTTACTTAAGGACTAACTACTCAGAAAACCAGAAACTGATAATTAGTCATTAGATGATTGGAAATTTGAATCTGATTTCTGTTTCAAGAAGGATTATTTACTGTAAATATATATTCATAGCAATAAAAACTGAATATTCTCCAACTAGAAAAGCAGAAGATACCAACCCTAGGATACTGTTATTGAATCCTGTGGAACAGAGCCATGGAAAACAGTGCTTTGAAACAGGCACCCTTCAGGCTGCCTGCATTACAGACTGCTGTTTTGGATATGGCAGGAGCAGCATAGCAAGCCTGTGACCCCACCTCAGAATGCCCTGCTTTCTGTTGTTGAGAGTTTTGTTTGCCATTTGCTTGGAATTTGGAGCACACCTGTAAAACTAAACACAATAAAGGAAAAACTAATCTCTGAGGCTCGGTAAAAAGGTTAAATATACAAGGCACATTCAATTGCCTGGTACCAGAAAGAATATATATGTATATTGGGAGATCATAGTGTTAGATTGTTAGATGTAGATACCCAAAGTGGTACTTTAATGCTTTATGTTCTTAGATAAAACAAAACCCCGCTCTAAATCCTTTCACAACATGTGTCTATGTACATGAACGATTTGCACTGAAAATGTTTTACTACTATCTACTTGTTTTGCATTATTTTAACTTTGAAAAGAAAATAAACCCACAAAAGAGTTGCTTGGGATCAGAAGTCGGAGCTTCTCACAGCAGTCTTCAGAAATCCCTTGTTCTATGTAAGCTAGTTGCCAGAATCCTGAAAACTAATGCCACTGATATGGAAAAACTACTTATAAGTATACATATAAACAACTTCACTTCTGTGAAATTGTATGCACAAACTATTTTTCCATCTTTCAGAGGTAATGGACACAAATCCTAGATGTTTTCCAGTAATTAAGTGGCCATATGTCTTTTTCAGTGCCTTTTATTGTTTTTTTCTCGTGACATTGTTAGTCCATGTGATTTTTCCTTTTTCCACTCATTTTTTAACTAGTTCCTTGCCTTTATACACCTACAGTGTCTACAGAATTTTAATTATTTAAATCCAGATCCAGCTGGCAAGCAGAGTATCAGAAAAAAAATATATACAAAATCAAATAGCATCCTTACAGGAAGTCAATGTTACATGATTTTTAGCAGTTATTCTAGATGAGCAGATAAGCACTTATAATTAATGTAAGTTTGAAAACACCGTGTGGGTTACTTGTTTTTTTTAATTACTAAGATATGGAATAGTTTATTTCCTCCTTTTGTATCAAGAAAAACACAGTCTAAGAAAAAATAGAGAAAGTAACCAGAAAAGGGTAGTGCTACGTGTGCTGTTGCTAGCCTGCAGTGTCTAATCACAAAATGGCAACTGACACTGAAATAAGGAATGAAATTTCTATTTAAAAGCATCATGCAAAATAACTCTATGAAAGTGACACTGTGCAACAGTGTTTTAATGCTTACTCAATACTGTGAGTACATAGTTGTTCTTCAGTATCTATCCATTCCAAGTGTACAATTTTTAAAATGGTTACTAAGTTTATGATTAATATATAATTGTTAAATAAAGAAATAAAACAGTGATTGTAATGAGATGCAGAAATACTTTAAAAATAAATGTGCTATTTTGTTTTGGAAACAAATACTGTTCTTTGTATAGTGCTTGTTTTTACTTTGTATTGTACTTGTTTCTTCTTAAAAAGAGAGCAGTTAGACTAGTTTCATCTCATCTGTGTTCACCAGCAGAATCTACTGGATTTAGAGATTTAATAAAGCCTTGTTCAGATTTCATTGGTCTGCATATCCTGTAATTTGTACCCAATAAAACCCTCCAGATGATTCTCAGTTAAGATCTGCAAGGAGAAAGAAAAAAAAATAAGAGGAAGCATCATCCAAAACGTAAATACCCCCAAATACTTCCATTGAAGATGTCTATCATGTAATTGACTAGGAGACATTTTATAATTAATTTTTTGGGGCATTTTTTTTGCTCATTTGCCTTGACACCAATCAAACTATAATTGCAAGTCCATGGGAGTTTTACCATTTATTTCACTTAGTGTCTCATAATAAACTTCAGTTATTTATGGTGGATCTCAAGTCATTAATGTGAACTAGCGAGGTTCTTCTGCATTGCAACAGAAGTAACGAGCTTATGCCTCGGAGTATTTACAATTTATCGAACAGCCCTTTCTTTTTGTACCTTTCCTATTAAACAACATCCTTTTGGAATGGTCTCTATATTTTCCAATGAACTTAATAGTGAAGAAGATATCATTAGATCTAGGCATTTGAATTATTGGATAAGATTTTATTTTTAATAAATAAATTTATAATTAATAT